>JAMFTS010001055.1:10000-12500 GCA_028095005.1 Rhynchospora pubera | reverse complement strand
GGTGTCAGGGGGAAACACCGCTGCAGCGTGCCAAGCTGCAGCCTTGGATGGGTTGCCAACCCAATTCCAAGTCGAATACACCCTACCCCCTAATAGACAAGATGCATTTTTTCCCTTCTTATAGTACCGTAGTTACCAACCCCTGAAAAACCCCTCACGCTTTTTGGTGCCCGTTCCACGCTTTTTCGGCCAGAGAGAGCTTGTCTGCCACGCTCCAACAGAGCGGAGGGTCACATCAGACCATCCCGTGGCCCATTTCGGACCAGTCCGTAGGTCTTCGGACCAGTCGGTGTCAGGGGGAGACACCGCTGCAGCGTGCCAAGCTGCAGCCTTGGATGGGTTGCCAACCCAATTCCAAGTCGAATACACCCTACCCCCTAATAGACAAGATGCATTTTTTCCCTTCTTATAGTACCGTAGCTACCAACCCCTGAAAAACCCCTCACGCTTTTTGGTGCCCGTTCCACGCTTTTCGGCCAGAGAGAGCTTGTCTGGCACGCTCCAACAGAGCGGAGGGTCGCATCGGACCATCCCGTGGCCCGTTTCGGACCAGTCCGTAGCTCTTCGGACCAGTCGATGTCAGGGGGAGACACCGCTGCAGCGTGCCAAGCTGCAGCCTTGGATGGGTTGCCACGCTCCAACAGAGCGGAGGGTCACATCGGACCATCCCGTGGCCCGTTTCGGACCAGTCGGTGTCAGGGGGAGACGCCGCTGCAGCGTGCCAAGCTGCAGCCTTGGATGGGTTGCCACGCTCCAACAGAGCGGAGGGTCACATCGGACCATCCCGTGGCCCGTTTCGGACCAGTCCGTAGCTCTTCGGACCAGTCGGTGTCAGGGGGAGACACCGCTGCAAGCGTGCCAAGCTGCAGCCTTGGATGGGTTGCCACGCTCCAACAGAGCGGAGGGTCGCATCGGACCATCCCGTGGCCCGTTTCGGACCAGTCCGTAGCTCTTCGGACCAGTCGATGTCAGGGGGAGACACCGCTGCAGCGTGCCAAGCTGCAGCCTTGGATGGGTTGCCACGCTCCAACAGAGCGGAGGGTCACATCGGACCATCCCGTGGCCCGTTTCGGACCAGTCGGTGTCAGGGGGAGACGCCGCTGCAGCGTGCCAAGCTGCAGCCTTGGATGGGTTGCCACGCTCCAACAGAGCGGAGGGTCACATCGGACCATCCCGTGGCCCGTTTCGGACCAGTCCGTAGCTCTTCGGACCAGTCGGTGTCAGGGGGAGACACCGCTGCAGCGTGCCAAGCTGCAGCCTTGGATGGGTTGCCAACCCAATTTTGAGTCGAATACACCCTACCCCCTAATAGACAAGATGCATTTTTTCCCTTCTTATAGTACCGTAGTTACCACCCCACGAAAAACCCCTCACGCTTTTTGCCATGCTTTAGCCTGTGATGCACACGTTTCTGCCACGCTTTCGGCCCGTCATGCACGCTTCTCTGCCACGCTTGGCCTGTCATGCACCCATCTCGGCCACGCCTTGGCCTCTCTGCCACGCTTTTGGCCAGTCATGCACGCCTCTCTGCCACGCTTTGGCCAGTCATGCACGCCTCTCTGCCACGCTTTGGCCAGTCATGCACGCCTCTCTGCCACGCTTTTGGCCAGTCATGCACGCTTTGTTCCACGCTTTTGGCCAGTCATGCACGCCTCTCTGCCACGCTTTGGCCAGTCATGCACGCTTTGTTCCACGCTTTTGGCCTGTCATGCACGCCTCTCTGCCACGCTTTGGCCAGTCATGCACGCCTCTCTGCCACGCTTTTGGCCTGTCATGCACGCCTCTCTGCCACGCTTTGGCCAGTCATGCACGCCTCTCTGCCACGCTTTGGCCAGTCATGCACGCCTCTCTGCCACGCTTTGGCCAGTCATGCACGCTTTGTTCCACGCTTGTGGCCTGTCATGCACGCTTTGTTCCACGCTTTTGGCCTGTCATGCACGCTTTGTTCCACGCTTGTGGCATGTCATGCACGCTTTGTTCCACGCTTTTGGCCTGTCATGCACGCCTCTCTGCCACGCTTTGGCCTGTCATGCACGCCTCTCTGCCACGTTTTGTGCCACCCTTTTGGCCTGTCATGCACGCTTTGTTCCACGCTTTTGGCAAGTCATGCACGCCTCTCTGCCACGCTTTGTTCCACGCTTTTGGCCTGTCATGCACGCTTTGTTCCACGCTTGTGGCCTGTCATGCACGCCTCTCTGCCACGCTTTGGCATGTCATGCACGCATCTCTGCCACGTTTTGTGCCACGCTTTTGGCCTGTCATGCACGCTTTGTTCCACGCTTTTGGCAAGTCATGCACGCCTCTCTGCCACGCTTTGTTCCACGCTTGTGGCCTGTCATGCACGCCTCTCTGCCACGCTTTGGCATGTCATGCACGCATCTCTGCCACGTTTTTGGCCAGTCATGCACGCTTTGTTCCACGCTTTTGGCCAGTCATGCACGCCTCTCTGCCACGCTTTGGCCAGTCATGCACGCTTTGTTCCACGCTTTTGGCCTGTCAT
>JAMFTS010001055.1:0-2500 GCA_028095005.1 Rhynchospora pubera | reverse complement strand
TTTCTTTGCCGACAAGAGCGGGATCGATCCATGCATTCAACACCCCTCCAGCAGGTTGCCAAGCTGCCATCATCGGGGATTCCGTGGGTCGTTAGGGCCAATTCATGGGTCGTTTATGGCCGATCCGAAACCGACAAAATTTCTTTGCCGACAAGCGCGGATCGGTCCATGGCATTCCAACACCCCTCCAGCAGGTTGCCAAGCTGCCATCATCGGGGATTCCGTGGGTCATTTAGGGCCAATTCATGGGTTGTTTTGGCCGATCCGACAAAAATTCTTTGCCGACAAGCGCAGATCGGTCCATGGCATTCCAACACCCCTCCAGCAGGTTGCCAAGCTGCCATCATCGGGGATTCCGTGGGTCGTTTAGGGCCAATTCATGGGTCCGTTTGGCCGATCCGAAACCGACAAAATTCTTTGCCGACAAGCGCGGATCGATCCATGGCATTCCAACACCCCTCCGGCAGGTTGCCAAGCTGCCATCATCGGGGATTCCGTGGGTCGTTTAGGGCCAATTCATGGGTCGTTTGGCCGTCCGAAACCGACAAAATTTCTTTGCCGACAAGCGCGGATCGGTCCATGGCATTCCAACACCCCTCCGGCAGGTTGCCAAGCTTGCCATCATCGGGGATTCCGTGGGTCATTTAGGGCCAATTCATGGGTCGTTTGGCCGATCCGACAAAATTTCTTTGCCGACAAGCGCGGATCGGTCATGGCATTCCAACACCCCTCCAGCAGGTTGCCAAGCTGCCTTCATCGGGGATTCCGTGGGTCCGTTTAGGGCCAATTCATGGGTCGTTTGGCCGATCCGAAACCGACAAAATTTTCTTTGCCGACAAGCGCGGATCGATCCATGGCATTCCAACACCCCTCCAGCAGGTTGCCAAGCTGCCATCATCGGGGATTCCGTGGTCGTTTAGGGCCAATTCATGGTCGTTTGGCCGATCCGAAACCGACAAATTTCTTTGCCGACAAGCGCGGATCGGTCCATGGCATTCCAACACCCCTCCAGCAGGTTGCCAAGCTGCCATCATCGGGGATTCTGTGGGACGTTTAGCTTGTCTGGCACGCTCCAACAGAGCGAGGGTCACATCGGGACCATCCCGTGGCCCGTTCGGGACCAGTCCGTAGCTCATCGGACCAGTCGGTGTCAGGGGGAAAACACCGCTGCAGCGTGCCAAGCTGCAGCCTTGGATGGGTTGCCAACCCAATTCCAAGTCGAATACACCCTACCCCCTAATAGACAAGATGCATTTTTTCCCTTCTTATAGTACCGAGTTACCAACCCCTGAAAAACCCCTCACGCTTTTTGGTGCCCGTTCCACGCTTTTCGGCCAGAGAGAGCTTGTCTGCCACGCTCCAACAGAGCGGAGGGTCACATCAGACCATCCCGTGGCCCATTTCGGACCAGTCCGTAGGTCTTCGGACCAGTCGGTGTCAGGGGGAGACACCGCTGCAGCGTGCCAAGCTACAAGCCTTGGATGGGTTGCCAACCCAATTCCAAGTCGAATACACCCTACCCCCTAATAGACAAGATGCATTTTTTCCCTTCTTATAGTACCGTAGCTACCAACCCCTGAAAAACCCTCACGCTTTTTGGTGCCCGTTCCACGCTTTTCGGCCAGAGAGAGCTTGTCTGGCACGCTCCAACAGAGCGGAGGGTCGCATCGGACCATCCCGTGGCCGTTTCGGACCAGTCCGTAGCTCTTCGGACCAGTCGATGTCAGGGGGAGGACACCGCTGCAGCGTGCCAAGCTGCAGCCTTGGATGGGTTGCCACGCTCCAACAGAGCGGAGGGTCACATCGGACCATCCCGTGGCCCGTTTCGGACCAGTCGGTGTCAGGGGGAGACGCCCGCTTGCAGCGTGCCAAGCTGCAGCCTTGGATGGGTTGCCACGCTCCAACAGAGCGGAGGGTCACATCGGACCATCCCGTGGCCCGTTTCGGACCAGTCCGTAGCTCTTCGGACCAGTCGGTGTCAGGGGGAGACACCGCTGCAGCGTGCCAAGCTGCAGCCTTGGATGGGTTGCCACGCTCCAACAGAGCGGAGGGTCGCATCGGACCATCCCGTGGCCCGTTTCGGACCAGTCCGTAGCTCTTCGGACCAGTCGATGTCAGGGGGAGACCACCGCTGCAGCGTGCCAAGCTGCAGCCTTGGATGGGTTGCACGCTCCAACAGAGCGAGGGTCACATCGGACCATCCCGTGGCCCGTTTCGGACCAGTCGGTGTCAGGGGGAGACGCCGCTGCAGCGTGCCAAGCTGCAGCCTTGGATGGTTGCCACGCTCCAACAGAGCGGAGGGTCACATCGGACCATCCCGTGGCCCGTTTCGGACCAGTCGTAGCTCTCGGACCAGTCGGTGTCAGGGGGAGACACCGCTGCAGCGTGCCAAGCTGCAGCCTTGGATGGGTTGCCAACCCAATTTTGAGTCGAATACACCCTACCCCCCTAATAGACAAGATGCATTTTTTCCCTTCTTATAGTACCGTAGTTACCACCC
>JAMFTS010005253.1:0-28067 GCA_028095005.1 Rhynchospora pubera | reverse complement strand
ATGTGTAGAATTGCAGGAGTTCTAGAATGAATGATTTCTGAGGAAACCCATGAGTCGTACTGTCCATGATCTGTATGCAAATCTATGTTAGGAACTGAGAATTTTAGATCACAGTTTATTGCAATTTGAGTGATAACACCTAATTGTCTTCATATTGCCCTGAGTTGTGCTATTCCATTAAGCCTAAGTCATTCCTTAAAATACACAAATAGAAATCCAAAAGAAAATTCTTTCTGAGGTCAGTAAACTTTGTCCCCATGTGACAAATTAGTAGCTCGACTTTGAGTTGTCCCCTGATTCATTAAACTTTTAGACTCACCCCAATCTCCTTTCCATAAAAAAAATAACAGAGTGTCGATGTTATTGTCCATGTCAGAAAAATCATCAGTAAAAGATGTATGCACAGGTGCTCTCATTCTTATTTTGGATGGAGAAGTAAAAGAGCTTCATGATAAGGACAAATTATGGAGACTTAATGGAGACAAAATGACCGACTAGTGTGGTCAATTTGTGATAATGAGTAAAATGAACTTAATTATGTTCTATCCCAGACTGCTACAGTATCAGCATCAGGTACTGAATCCTGCATAATTTGTACAGCATTGAAAATGAAAGTAAGTGGAGAACCAACCTGTGGATCAGCTATGACAGCAATTTTGAAATGGTGATCATCCTGTCCAAAAGACAAGACAAAAAACAATCACATTACACAATTGACAATTAAGGAAAAAAAAAAACAAAACAAAATTGCATAAAGCAAAAATCTATGACATGATCTCTCAACACTAGTAAACCACATTGTAGGAATAAACCATCAGATCTAGACAATAGAACCAATTGCTAACCGAAGAAGAAGAAGAAGAAGGGGAGAGGTGGGGCCAGGAGCAGGTGGAGAGCGGGACCCAGTAGGAGAGCATCTCTCCGTAGAGGATGGTGGTGGCCCAGACGCAGGTGAGGAAGATGGTGAGGTGCATCGGGCCAAACACCCCGTCTCGCTTCCGCTTCTTCTCTTGCTGAGAAGAAGAAGAAGGAGAAGAAGTGGTATATATATCCATGGTTTGTTCAGTTTTGGTTTAGTTCAAAGGTTGGTCGCGGAGAGATCAGAGATCAGAGGGGTTTTGTGCAAATCAGGAGCAGGGTAGATGGATTTTGAAGAGAGGAGAAGAGGAACCAGGAACGAGGATTTTGGTAGCTGCATTGTGCAAACGGCTTTGACTGGAGTGCTGGAGAAATTGAGACGCTGGGTTTTTGTGAAAATGACGCAACGCAACTTTTTTTCTTTTTACGTCTTTGGGCTTAGTAGTAGTTCCAAGGGCCTCAAATCAGGACCCGAATCCCGTGTAGCGCGGGACGGGAGCTGATATACCGAAATTTTAAAAAATAATATTAAAATAATATAATCCAATAAAATTAATATCAATTTAATCAGTTTAATAAAAATAGTATCGTAAGATCGGAATCCTGGATTCCGAACGTTAGATCGGATTCCTGGATTCCGATCTAACGTTAGATCGGATTCTGGGATTCCGATCTAACCTTTACTATATATATAAGGGGTTTCCGATCTATTTTTTCGCTGCCTTTCGCTCTCGGACGCTTCCACGCTGATTCACAGTAAGTTTTTTTTTTTTTATTAATTTAATTATTTATTTATTTAGTTTATTAGTTTTTAATTTAGTTAATTAAATAAAAAAATAGGAAAATATTGGAAAAATATTCAAAAAATCTGAAAAAATCAGAAAAAAATCAGAAAATTTTTTTATGTAATTTATTAATTATATTGGATATATTTTTGTCTTTTTATTTGTTTATTCACTACTTAATTAATTAGAAAAATAGATAATAAATTGTAAAATTATTTGAAAAATACGGAAAAATAAGAAAAATTCATATGAAAATTTATGTGTAATTAATTTTTTTTTATTTTTTTTTGCTTTTAATAATTAAGATTTTGATAATTAAATATGGGAAAAATTAGAAAAATGATAATAATTGATGGTATTAATTAAAAATGTAGGTAAAAAATTGTTTAGAAGAGAGTCAAATCCTTTCTACTCCAGGTTAGCTTTTTTATATGTTTATTTTATTATTGTTTGAATAGAAATGTTTGTGAATTGGTTGTAGATTGATTGATGGATTGTAAAATTGTGAAATACAATGATTGTAAAATTGTGAAATGCAATGTTTGAAATGCAATGTTTGAATTATTGATTCATTGATATTTGTGAAATGGTTTGTGAAATGCAATGATTGTAAAATTTGAATGATATATTCAAATAGGGTTGGGTTGGGTTGGGTTGGGTTCAAATTGGGTTGAAATTGGGTTCTAATCGGGTTCTGATTTTTTGGAAAACTCTCCCGGTACAGGGGAGATGCTGCCGAAATTTTTATAGATTTTATACTTTATTAAATTTTAATTGCAGTAACAGTCGAAATGCCACCGCGAAGAAGAATACCAGAGGATCCACGTCGATCCACGAGGCGTCGAGGAGATCCTGGCGCATCTACATCAGGAGGAGATCCTGGCGCTTCTTCATCTGCCCCCCCTGCTGCCCCCCCCCCCCCCCGTTCCTCCTCCTGCTGATCAGCTTCTGCATCTCAGTCAGTCTGAGCTTCGAGGCGTACGAGTAAGTTTTTTTTTTATTTATATAGTTAATTCTTTTATATATATATATATATTTTAATAGTATATATAGGAAATAATTTATTTTTTAAATTATTTAGGGTATAGGGTTTAGGGTTTAAGGAAATAATAAAATTTTTTAATTTATGTAGTTAATTTTTGTATATAGTGAATAGTATATATAGTTAATAATATGTTTTTTAACTTATTTAGGCGTGGACGCCCGAAATGCATAAGGCAAAAATGATACGAACCGAGGAGGTGGACCAGCGTCTTGTGACATTGGGCCTTATTCATTTCGTTGAGTTAGGTCACATGCCATTGGATCGTTCCATGATACAGGGTCTAGCCATGTTCTGGAGGCCCGAGACCCACACGTTCCACTTTCCCCGCGTAGGCGAGATGACCGTTACTCTTAAGGTATTATTTTTTCCAAGTTCTGTTGGTAGCTATTTATTTATTTATTGTTTTTTTTGGTTGTTTAATAAAAAATGTAAATAAAATTTGCAGGATGTCGCCTTCATTTTTGGCTTGCCTACGACTGGACGACCGGTGACCGGTCGTACTGATTACGACGATGTGCAGAAGCTAGCCGACTTTGCATTGCCACGGGACACTCCTATGGAGGATGTTCTAGATTGCTTTAGAGAGAGGGCTACTGATCGACGTGCTGGGAGGTAACAAACGTTTTAAAATTTAATTTAAATTTTGAGATATGCTGCAATATATATATATATATATGTGTGTGTGTGTAATGTTTATGTAATGCAGGAAACTTCACGCAGTACAGTTTGGGAAACTGCGTGATATGTGGGCACAGGGACCTGGGTCAGAGGACGCAGATAGGATCGATAGATACACACGGGCCCTGGTGTTGGAGTTGATGGGTTGCGAGATGTTTCCAGATACCACAGGAGATTATGTTCCTTGTTTTTATCTGGAGTTACTTCGGGTTAGTACTTGTAAATATTAAGAACATCTCTTACATTAGTACTAACTTGGATAACTTAGTTTAAAATGTGGAGCAACTAACGAAATTTTTTTTTTCTTATTTGCAGGATGTTCATGCATCGGATTCAGTGAGATATAACTGGGGTGCGGCCACACTTGCTATGTTATACCGCGGCCTGGACTTGGCAGTCCTGGCAAATGGCGCTCAGAAGGTTCCTGCTCCGTGGCTTCTGCTTCAGTTGTGGTCGTACACCCGGTTATTGCTTTGTCGCCCATCTGTTACGAAAAGTTTCGAAGGTTGGGGGAAGCCGTCAGTTGAGAGATGTCCGCCTTAAATAAAGTAAATGAAATATTGTAATATAACATCAATTTGTTTGATAGGTAATAATTAATTAGTTAAAATTAATCTAAATTCGTTATTTTAAATTAGTTAGTTAAACAATTAACATTAGTCATAATTGTAAAAAAATTAAAATTAAATTAGTCATAATTGTAAACAAATTAAATTAGTCATAATTGTAAACAAATTAAAATTAAATTAGTCATATTTGTAATGATTTTGCAGGCAATGGACGACACGGGTTAGGTCGAAAAAGGTGAAAGGTCCCGTTCGCAGCGGTATTGAGTACGCTCGAGACGTACTAATGAAGATGGAGCATGCACACGTGGTGTGGAGGCCATACGAGGATGAGCTCAGACAGGTGGTCATGCCTCCTTATGCCCGCTACGAGCAGAGGTACTACCGGCTCCGTGTTCCATGCATCCATTTCTGGGTCGTGGCGTGGCACTATGCCGATCGGGTGATGCATCAGTTCATGCTGTTCCAGACTGTTCCGCCTCCTCTTCCTACGGTACGTTATTCTTTTAACCTTCGTGATTTAAATTGAAATATTTATAATACGTGCATTAAAATATGAAATAAAAAAATAGGCTTGGAGGAGGATGGAGGCTTTGCTACAGTACCGGCACAACACATTTCGTCAGAGAGATTTGCAGGACCTTTTCTCAGTAGAGGTAGCGATGTGGGCCGACACGACGCAGGTCGAGGTGGCAGAGGCGCGGCCATGGAGTGACGATATTTTGCCCGCATACGATAGATGGATGCGGATACATGGAGGTGCTCATCTTGTCCCCATCCCGGGAGTGGCACAGCAGATTCCAGCTAGCCGGATGACCTATCTAGAGGATGCGCCCGAGCGGGTGTCTATGGTAAGTTTTTTACTCAATTAAAATGAATTGATTTGTATTTTGGTCACTAACAACAAATAAACAGGTCAAGCACATATTGACGCAAGCTCTGCGAGCATGTGCATGGGCGGTGAAGAAAGGATTCAGACGGGCTGGGAAGGAGATGCTGAAGGGCTGCAGGACGCAGTTGGAGCTCGTTGGGGAGCCGCATCGGTTACCTCACCTTTTAGAGTCGAAGGGTCTAGCTACAGACATAGACTCCATACCTGATTCGCCTGAGGAGGATCACGCGCCAGAGCCTGGATTTGAGGAGCAGCAGTTTATGACGGTAACCTAAAATTTGTAATATTATTATTTTTTATTATTCTGTTATTGATAATATTAATATTATTTGTAATATCATTGTATGTAACAGCCATCTGGGTATACTTTACACGACTGGGACACATATTTTGATCAGCCGAGACCCAGCCAGCCTATTGTGCGGAGCAGACGGACAGAGAGTCAGCCATCCACACAGCCGCCCATCCACCCATTTACACAGCCACCCATATCCACTGGCGAGTTACCGACACCACCAGGCCCACCTCCTGGTCCATATCCAGACCCACCTACCCATTATGAGTACCAGACCCAGTACCCACCATACCAGACCCAGTATCCGACACAGTATCCACCTGGACCACCACCATATTCTCAGGGCGAGCCTATCTTGAGCCCGGGTGACGCTTTTTTGTCATCCATTGGAGTACATTTGGACGAGCCGTACACACCTCCAGTTCATCCATCTCCTTTCGGTCAGAGCTATGGTCCATTTGGTCAGACATATGGCGGAGCCTCTTCTTCTAGTGCACCGCCTCGTCATTCCACTCCTCAGATGGCTCCTCGTCCACCACCTGTCGGACTTGCTCGCGGACGAGACCCCCGTCAGCCGCCAGGTCCTCCGTATATTTGGTCCCCTAGTGAGGGGAGGTGGATCCCCCGTACTGGACATATTTAGGATTTAGTTGTATTTTATATTTTATTTACTTATGTATGACTTATATATTTATGAGTTCTATATTTATGACTTCTATATTTATTTGTATTTTTTAATAACTAAAAACTTATTAGGACCAATCACAACGAGTACGAAACACCTAAGTACGATAAACGCTTTGAAAAATATGAAGTTTGGCGCAATCACACCTAAGTACGAAAAGTTTGGCGCTAGAAAAATATGAAATACGCTCTGAAAAATTGTATCAAAAATACTGAGCTGTTAATTGGCGGACCTATTTTCCTAAACTTAAATTTCAAAATTTTTAGGCGTACCATTTGTTCAAAACAAAAATGACAAAGGACCAAGATAGTCACACTTTGAACTGAAAAAACAGCGTTAGATTCGAAAAATTTGGCGCTAGAAAAATATGAAATACGCTCTGAAAAATTGTATCGAAAATACTGAGCTATTAATTGGCGGACCTATTTTCCTAAACTTAAATTTCAAAAATTTTAGGCGTACCATTTGTTCAAAACAAAAATGACAAAGGACCAAGATAGTCACACTTTGAACTGAAAAAACAGCGTTAGATTCGAAAAGTTTGGCGATAGAAAAATATGAAATACGCTCTGAAAAATTGTATCAAAAATACTGAGCTGTTAATTGGCGGACCTATTTTCCTAAACTAAAATTTCAAAATTTTTAGGCGTACCATTTGTTCAAAACAAAAATGACAAAGGACCAAGATAGTCACACTTTGAACTGAAAAAACAGCGTTGGATTCGAAAAGTTTGGCGCTAGAAAAATATGAAATACGCTCTGAAAAATTGTATCAAAAATACTGAGCTGTTAATTGGCGGACCTATTTTCCTAAACTTAAATTTCAAATTTTTAGGCGTACCATTTGTTCAAAACAAAAATGACAAAGGATGAAGATAGTCACACTTTCAATTGAACGTAGTATTACGAATATTACAATTATTACATTATCACATCAAATAAAAGTACAATTCAACTAAATATTACATTATCACCACAAAAATTACAATTATTTTCTTCCTCCTCTTGCAAAATTAGTTATTCTTGCGCCAAGACGTAAAATTCCACCACGTAAAATCCTGGATTCCGATCTAAGCATGTCAGGAATCCACCGCCCAATCAAATCACTTTTTGGTCTTTTTCCCTTTTACTGTTATTTATTTTATTAAATTAATAATATTTATTATAAATATCTTAATTATATTAATTAATAAATTAAAATTTAAATATACATATTATTTAATTATAAATATTTTAATTGAAAAAATGATTTATTTTAGGTAATGAATTATTTTAATTAATGAATATGATAAAATTAAAATTAATTTTAATTACAAAAAATATAATATATATATTTAAATTTTAATATATATTATATTTTTTGTAATTAAAATTAATTTTAATTTTATCATATTCATTAATTAAAATAATTCATTACCTAAAATAAATCATTTTTTTTCAAATATAATTACTTACATTAAATTATTTAAATGAAATTAAATTAAATTAAATTATTCCATCCTTTTCAAATATAATTACTTAAATTAAATTATTACATATTCAATAGCTACATATTTAAATTAAATTAAATTAAAATAAATTAGATCGGAATCTAGAATTCCGATCTTAGCATTTGTCAGAGGAATCCACGCACAATCAAATCAATACTTTTTCTTTTTCTTTTTACTTTTTACAATTTAAGTAAATTAATAATTATATTTTAATTAAAATTGTAAAATTAAATTAATAATTTATATTGTTTTCTAAATGATATTAAATTAAGTCAAATTATTAAATAATTTTATTTAATTAAGTCAAATTACATTAAATTAAGTCAAATTAAGTCAAATTAAATTCATTCAACTGATAAAGTCTGGAAAAGTACTGCAAAAGGACAGGCGTGCTCTGATAAAAGGTCAAAAGTATACTGATGCCTACCTAAGGACTGTAAAAGGACAGGCGTGCTCTGATAAAAGCTCAAAAGTATACTGATGCCTACCTAAGCACTGCAAAAAGGACAAACGTATTCTGATAAAGTCTGAAAAGTATACTGATGCCTACCTAAGCTATGCAAAATGACAAACGAATTCTGATAAAGTCTGAAAAGATATCACATTATATTTATTAATTTTAAATAATTGCAAGTCTAAACTGATCTATAAAATTATTCTTCCTCAGCAAAAATATGTCACACCCACTCAATCCTTCTTTCTTCAACATTCACTACCATGGAGAAAGGAAATACCTCCAACAGTGAAGTGCGGGAATGGCCATCTACTCGACATGAGTACTTGCCAAATTACAAACATTCCCCTGCCAATCCAAATGAGATCGAAAAAGGAGATTATCATGCGATATGTAATAAATGTTACCGCAAATTCGACTACAATATCCATTCGCAATATGGTGGCGAGTGGCCATTATACACCCACTATCAGTGGCACATTCATGGTGGCCCAGAAAGAGACCGCAGAGAGAGATTGCGACATTACCTTACTAAACCTGAGTCAAGCAACTCTGAACTCTATAAAAAGTACTACACAGAACCTGAACCGATGCCGGAACTCAAACCGTGGAAACCAGATCCTACACCCATGATTGTTTACGAAAGCATATACGATTTTCGTGGAGACCACATAGTGAGCTGTACAAAGTGTGGTCAGGTTTTCAATTTCAAAGATACCATTTTGCGTGACCACTACGATGAACACAAAAAACAAGAAGAGAGGGATGAAATTCTAAAGAGATTCAGAGTGAAAGAACAATGGTTCGAAAGGAGAAGAATGGAAGAAAAGGCCGCCGAAGAGAGCCGGAGGTTGCAACAAGAAAAAATTGGAAAAAAAATTAAGGAGAGCCTAATAAAGATCAAGAAGAGAGATGAACAACGCAAAATTGCAGTAGCTAGAATGGCTGAGATTGAGCAACAAGAAGCCGAGGCAGCTTTCTGGAACGAAGCCGCTCAATTCGCAGACAACCCGGCTGCGAATAATCAACAAGAACATGATGAGGCTTTTTGGAACGAAGCAGCTCAACTCGCTGAAAACCACGGTGCCAGTAATGAACAACAATCTGATGCCGCTTTCTGGAACGAGGCCGCTCAATTCGCCGACAACCATGGTGCCAATAATCAACAAGAAATGAATGCGGAAGAAGATCAACCCTGGTGGGATGAAATTCTGCAACATGTAGATGATCAAGATCTCTAAGTTTATTTATTACTTTGTTTTTAAGTACCCTGGTGTGTTCATTTATATTATGGTTTTTTATGTACATTTTTCCTTTTATATTATTTTAGTGTGCTAAATTATATTATGATTTTCATGTATTTTTCCCTTTCTTTTATTTTAGTGTGCTAATCTATATTATGGTTACAAAATTCAATTCTTCTTCTAATGGTGAACATATACATAAAACAAAGTGAACATATAAACGATCTAAGTGAACACATACAAACAAATAAGTTCTATAAAAATAAGTTAGTAAGTGTTCACTTAGATCGACTATATGTTCAGCTTATTTACGGTATTTGTTCACTTTGTATTTACCGAAGGCTGGGATGGTATATTTGCCGATGATGACACTTATAATTCCTGTATTTTTATATTATGAATTAAATGAAATAAATCTAATATTTAATTATAAGTTTATATTATAATTATTGCTATAAATAAATTATTACATAAAGTATTATGTACTTATTATGTACAACATTTAACATAATTGAAAATTTTTAATATTAAAAATAAAACCATCCATATCAAATTAATATCAAAACTTTAAATATTAAAATATTATTCATAATATAGAATTATATTATACTAACATTCTTCAAAATATCAAAAATCCAGTTCTAAACAAACGACAAAAATTTTATAATATATTAATTTAATATTAAAATTTTATATATTTAATTAATGTTTATAATAGAATTAAAATAAATTATATTCATTTAATATCTTATCTTCAAAATATATTACTAAAATTTCATAATATATTAATTTAATATTAAAATTTCATATATTTAATTAATTTTTATAATAGAATTACAATAAAACCATGAAAAAGACAAAATTGAGCAGTTACAGCACTGTTCGGAATCCCAGAATTCGATCTAACGTTAGATCGGAATCCCAGAATACGATCTAACGTTAGATCGGAATCCAGGAATCCGATCTAACGTTCGGAATCCAGGATTCCGATCTTACGATACTATTTTTATTAAACTGATTAAATTGATATTAATTTTATTGGATTATATTATTTTAATATTATTTTTTAAAATTTCGGGCTGATATAGGACATCCTAGATATTTTGACATCCTGGACATCCCAGCGTCCTTCGGCCCAAAAGATAGTAGAGCTGGCCCAAACAATCGCGCCCTGCGATTTTAGTGTGTTACTCGCGGACCACGCGACCCTATGATGATTCTGATATGCTGACGTCACTTAAAAATCGAGAGTACTTAAATTAGTGTAAAGGAGTATATAAATGTGAACTGGGAGTACATACTTTTCCATACGGGAGTATATAATTTTCAATACGGAAGTATATAATTTTTGGTAAAAACGTTCAAATAAGCATTCAATATATGAATTTGAAAATAAGAATAATCATATAAAAATTGAAATATTAAGAGAGTAAATAATTCTACGTATGGGAGTATATACATTTACATATGGAATACATAATTAGCATTTAAAAAGCAGACAAAAAATGTACAAATAAGAATTGAAAATATTAAGTATATACTTTTTCTGAGAGGAGTACATACTTTTCCATACATGATTATATAATTTTTGATCAAAACGTTCAAATAAGAATTCAATATATGAATTTGAAAATAAGAATAATCAGATAAAAATTGAAATATTAAGGAAGTAAATACTTCTCCGTAAGGGAGTATATACTTCTAAATTTACATACCACATTAGCATTTAACAAGCAGACAAATTGTGCAAATAAGAATTCAATACAATAACAGAGTATATAATTCTTAAAAATAGAGTATAAACTTTTCATCCAACAATGTTCAAATAAGAGTTATTCACCAAACGAAATTCACTCAACA
This sequence comes from Rhynchospora pubera, assembly GCA_028095005.1. Classification (NCBI taxonomy): domain Eukaryota; kingdom Viridiplantae; phylum Streptophyta; class Magnoliopsida; order Poales; family Cyperaceae; genus Rhynchospora; species Rhynchospora pubera. The sequence goes on along the minus strand of JAMFTS010005253.1, from coordinate 17,215 downwards.
AAAAATAAACAGCACCAAATTTTGTAATCTTCTCGGTCAACCACCAAGTTCAGCTTTCTTCCTCAAGATCAAAGAGAACACACTCACTTGCAGATCAAAATTTCGGCTTCACCTCATTAATAGGATCTAGTAGTAGCCGATAAGCATCAACATGTTTATCGTCACTGACATTAATCTGCAAAACATAGAATTGTCCAATGTTAGAACAAACACACATGCCAGGTTCTTGATATGTACTCCGTTGTTAGATATTATTTACTCCCTTATCATATGTTTTATACTCCTTTAAGCCTATGCTAAATACCAAACACACCTGCCAGGTTCTTGATATGTACTCCCTTGTTAGATATTATTTACTCTCTTATACTATGTTTTGTACTCCTTTAAGATTATGCTAAAATACCAAACACACATGCCAGGTTCTTGATATGTACTCCCTTATTAGATATTATCTACTCCCTTATCCTATATTTTGTACTCCTTTAAGCTTATATTAGAACAACAAAGCTTCTTGATATGTACTTCCTTGTTAGATATTATTTACTCCCTTATCTTAATTTTTTTACTCCTTTAAGATTATGCTAAAATACCAAACACACTTGCCAGGTTCTTGATATGTACTCTCTTGTTAGATATTATTTACTCCCTTATCTTATATTTTGTACTCCTTTAAGCCTATATTAGAACAACAAACAAACAACAAAGTTTCTTGATATGTACTCCCTTGTTAGATATTATTTACTCTCTTATCCTATGTTTTGTACTCCTTTAAGCCTATGCTAAAATACCAAACACACCTGTCAGGTTCTTGATATGTACTCCTTTGTTAGATATTATTTACTCTCTTATCCTATGTTTTATACTCCTTTAAGCTTATATTAAAACAACAAACAAAACGCTTAAAGGAGTACAAAAATGCAATACATTTTATAATTAACAAATACATAATCTCTTATGTAAATTACCTGAGAAAATGGTACTGGCTTGTTAAGTAACTTGCAAATGAGAATCCTCAGGATGAGCAGACCACTGTCTTATGCTCTAAGTTGTTGTGGGATCTTCTCAAGCCATACACAACCCATGTCATTTCACCTTTGATCTCCTAATGTCCGCCAAACAAGAAAAGCTTTGATGCACTTAAGATCTGATTCAATCTTCTCCAACAAGACATTTACCTCCACTGTTGTGCAATAGACTTCGGCCAAATTAGCTTTCTTATCAACAATGTACATCCACCATTACATATTGTTGCTTGACACAACAAAGAGAAAATATGACTTATCAAAAGCAGGTCCTAGAAAATCAGGATTTGATTGGTCTCTGTAGGAAATAGAACCAGTAGACAATGCTCGCTTCATATAGAAAACATATGAAAGTATGTAGAAAACAATAAGTCATTTAAACCTAATATTTTAGCCATATAACAATTGTACAGTAAAGATAAATAAATACATCCACATGTAGAAATAATTACTCCTTTAATACTATTTATATACTCTCTGAGAGTTAAACATTTATGTAAATAATTATCTTAGGTAAATAAACCCACACATGTAAATATTTACTCTTTCAGCATTATTTTATATACTCTCTGAGAGTTATATCCTTCATCCAAGGAATGATACATTAGTTTGTAATATCAGACTGCAACTATAAATGTCAAAACGATCAGTACGTGTTTTAAATGTCAAAACGAAACTTGAAATCTGATCTCATCGAGAGTTGAACATAACAAAATCACAAACCAAACAACAAAACACAAAAATTGCAAAAGGGATGAAGGTTGTGCGATCTCATCTAATCAAGATAGAGATAAACTAACCTGATGGAGAATCGATGGCAAATGCGTGACATAGACGACAAAAACAATTGCTTGAAATCTGATCTGATCGAAAAATAAAAATACCAAATCACAAATCAAACAGCTGGATCGAAAAATGCGAAAACGATTAAAATTTTGCAATCTGATTAGATCGAGATAACGATAAAATCACCTGATTTGTACGCTAGCAGTGGTAGAGAGAGAAAGGGAATCTCTCGATTTTGTAAAAAGAGGCTCGATCTAGCAACGAAAGCAAGCTTTGATATGATCCAGAGAGAGCTTTTACGGAAATGATTTCGAAAATATAGATAGCTGTCCCATCACGTGTATTTCACGTGATTAAAAATATGATGATGGGCTTTTAGATTGCAAGTTGCAACAAAGCCCATAAACTAGCAGCGCCTCTAGGATGGCAGGATGACATTTATAGAGGATGGCATATAGGATATCTGGCGCGGGACACCGTGTAGCGCCCGTACGGGCCGTCTGATCTTGATCGGACGGTTCATTTTTTACGGGCCTATCAATCTAGGTTACATGCACGGGGCTCCCTTGTCCATTGGATCTTGATCAGACGGCCAGCATGCCGCGCAACACCATGTGTCGCGCGGCACCAGATCTGAACTCCCTCAAATTGCGTTCTTGATAAAAAAATGGTTTATTTGGGGATCTAGATCTTTAAAAAAAAAATAAAATAAAATTTTGCTTGTTCAATTTTAGTCCTAATAAACTTTTTTGAAAGTGAGGAAAAAAATTTACATTTTGAAGAATGTAATTTTTTTTTTGGTAGTTCAATTTTAGTCCCAAAAAAAAATTATTTGGAAGTGAGCAAAAAAACTGCATTTTGAAAAATGTCTGGCTGTCTGCATGTAACGTCAAACAAAAGCAAGTTTTATTAAATGATGGCCTCTTTAACAAAGTTTTCTTTATTTTTCTAAGAAATAGGAAAGCATAAAATACTTGAGGACCTTACGAAGATCTCACGCCTGTTTCTAAATTTTGAGGGTTGAATTGGCGTGGCAAGCTGACAGCTAATTAAGCTTCTAACCATGTACCAATACCATTGGTGGTAAGGTAAAGCATATCAAATAGTAGTTGCTTGGTAGGTTGTTTAGGACGAGCAAATTATCGCATATTCCAGTTAAACTGAAAAATATATATAATTTCAGAAGCGCAATTTTACTCATAATCTGGAAATATATAACAAATAATTATTAAGCCAGATAACAAATTTGTTGTGGACAAAGAAGCGCAAACACAATTCCACCTGGTAACATATCCAAATTCACGCAGAAATATATGCGACACGACATTCATTTTATTAGAATTATAAACATAACACACCGTACTATCAATTTTTATAAGAACTGTTGAATTTTGTTTATTACCGTACATTAAAAGTCAGACACTGATTATCACTTACATTTTATTTTTTTATAGATTAAATAAAGAAAAGATAAAAAGTCATATAAATATATCAGAACTTAAGCGGAGTACAAGCCGAAACTTCCCTTAAATTCTGAACCTGTGCATAAAGGTATCAACGGCCACCGCTAGACTGACATTACAACCAGTGCTACTTCAGCATGGAAGAATACTGATACCAAAAGAAACAGACATTCTTACCAACAATAGGTACGATTTTCATCAAACCACGTTTCTGATTCTGAGGAAAGAAGTTGACTTGTTAGATGGCACAAAAACTGTAAGAATATATTCTGGCAAGCGATAAATAATTTTTGAAATAAAAAAATGTCTCATGAACAAATAAAACGTCTTTCAGAATATATAAGATTATACCAACGAGCTCCAGGTTAGACAACGTATGTTACATGATGTTAAATAAATATATAATTCTTTCCTCAAAAAAAAAATATAATTCTTTTTCTTTTCAAATTTCACAAATTACATTCCTTTCCTCAAAATATGCAGTTATTGCTTTAAGCTTGCCATTTAGGAAGTTCTTCTCCACCTACAAGATTGCAGAGTGAAAAATTTCGTTTAGAGCCTTAAATTAAAAAATATATATCAAGTAAAAAAACAATGATAAACAAAATAATATAATTCCCAAGTGCCAACAAAGCACAGGACAATCTGATGTCCCAATTGTCAGCTTTGTAGAGAGTTAATACTTGTACTGGTATTGCGATGACCAGCTTATGATACATAGACTTTCAGTCGAACACCCAAGAAATCCCTGCTCATAGGTAATTTCAAGTGTACTATGCAAAATAAAGCGTGGATAGTTGAGGACAGGGTGTGTGTTGCTACTTTTCTAGCCCCTGTTGTGATATGACCGTTTTGCAGGGATGTGCATGATATTTCTCACTCTGCAAACCTGCAAGGCATCATATTCCACCCATACCTGAAGAAAGGTAATTCAATAACAAAGTTTATAAAAAATAGCATGCCTCAAGTGACCATGGAGGATCAACAGACAAAGCCAATTCAGCCAATTGGTTCAGATCTGTGTTTCGGGGAAGAAACATGACCACTCTTGAAGCAATCTTCATCCCAAGCTTGAAAAGAAAATGTCTGAGAAAAAGTAAATGGATGCATTGGAATTACATATTGAATTTCTATATTTAATAAGCTCTTTTTTGTTTCTTTTCCCCTTTGGATACTTTTCCAGTGAATTACACATTTACACTGGTCATCTAGAACAAATTACTTAGTTTATGTGAGTCATAATCGCAATGTTTAATTGATGAAATTTGATTTATTTAAGCTTAACGGCCCAAATTGCTGGCAGGTGTTTAATTGAAAGCTTAATTGGTGACTGCTTGTATCAGATTTACTGGTCAGTAGTTTCTATAAGGAAACCAGAGGAATTAGTAGCGACTAACAAACTAAAAGAAGAAAAGGATTACCCATCACGTGGCTTAAGCATGGTCTGTATGTCGTACATTTCAGCCTTTGCATAGTCAGGTCCTCCCCAAGGGGGTGACATGAAAACAGTTGTTCCCTGGCAATTGACAACAATTTTTACATTTGCAAAATGGAAAAGGCAAAATTATTTCATGACAATAAATTAGCGATATGGAAGGATAGAAAACTAGCATTACTCTCAAGTTTGGAGTAATCTGAATGGAGTCGCCTACAACAAAGTCTATCAGGCCATCGATCCCATAAATAGCTGCATTGTTTTGTGCATAGGCAATCTTTTGTGGATCAATATCTATTGCAATTACATGGTCACTCCTAAAAGAAAAATTCAATGTCAAAGTTTAATAAACACAGATAACCAACTTAGTCATAAAATATAGAGATTTCGAAAAACAGCTAGCAGCTTTCTACAAGTTACCATTTATATCTGTTGACCACAAAACTCAACATGTAAGTAGCAATGTAAGGGAAGGCTAACTTTCCATGTACCCTCTTATATGTGACTGCCAAACATAGACAGGTACAGGACTAGACAGGGTATGATAAACGGATAATATGTGCCAGATACGCACCTCATAGCAAACTGAATTGCATTACCACCAACTCCAGTAAAGCAATCAACAACAGTGCCAGTAGAGCATCGAGATGCATGATGCTTGGCAATGGCCTCCGGTGTGACAGAAAACCAACCTTCTTCATCCATCTTAATACCACTGTCAAACCGAGAGAACAGCGTATACCTTTGGTTCCAATACTTGCCGATATCAGACAAAAGCGGCCCACCAGTTGCATCCAATAACAATTGCTCTGAACAAAGGAGGTTACGTAGATTGGGGAATTAGTTAATTTTGACTTCACTATTCCATATCAGAAGGTACATATTATGTATGACTTTGGTCTATGGCTGACTAACAGCAATTATACAAGGTTCAGTCAAGTTCCATCAAGTCCAATTTAGAGCTTGCTTCAGAAGTGAGAATAAAGGGAATGAAAGAGGAGGGTGACTGGATCTTCCCAAGCTATATTACATGCTTCAGAAATTAAAAATTTGTAGGGAAAATAAGGGGAGTGGAGAGAGAAGAGGAACTAAACTATAGAATTTTTGCCCATCTCATAACCTCAAACTGGGGTGTAAGATTTCACCTTCCCTGTCTGACCCCTTATTTTCCATCCCTTTTCTGTCTCTCTCACCCCATGTTTTCTGGAGCACGGCGTTAGAATCAAGTTCAGGTCAATTTGGGTATGCTATTATTTTGGAACCAATGTCAAGTCTCCATCATTTTCTGGATTGTCAGGTTAGACATGTAGGGTGATTTTGGGATATTCAGCTTCATAAAAGTTCTAGGTTAAGAAAAGGATGCATCAATTGGTAAATTACTTGTAATTGTGCAGTTTCTATAATACATGCATGAGAAAATAAAACCAACAGGTATGCAATGTTTGAGAAACGATAAAAGGTTTGATCATAGCTCCTTATAGGGTCTTACGTGAATGAGACTTTCTTACTCTCTTTTTCTTTTTCCTCTTGGTAGCTTTGGAATAATACTCAGTTCCGTTGTCAGTATCATTACGGCTTCCCTTGTGCAATATATCGGCATATACTTCACCAATGTCTGGTAGAGCACTGTAAAATTCCGAGAATCACAAGGTTATTCATCAAATAAATTACCTTAGTTGTATGGCAGTCCAGACCAAAACAAGGTTTCATATAGTGCTTAGTTGGGATAACTGATCTGGCACTCTGTCAGATATTCAAGGAATTTAAACTTACTGCAGTAGATAGGCTATCTTACCTTTCTTCTATGGATTGCTCAGGTGGAGAAAGCTTACTACATGATGCCTCAACACAAAAACCATTTTCTGTCACATAGAAGCAAAAATATGATCTTAGCATTCCAGCAAATAACTTAAAAGAGTCCAACAGCAAAATTTCTAAATATTTAAGGGTAAAAAATAGCATACCAGAAACATCTTTCTCATCCACACTTTCAGGTAAAATATTATAATTTTCCAAGCCAGAGGGAGGATCCCATGTTGATTCATCTGACTGGACATTGTAGAAATAATATCTCTTATAGAAATCATCCCACTGGACCTTCCAGTCACCATACTCGAATTGTGCGTCACATTGAAAAATCCCACTGAAAGAATTGCAAGAGCCTTCTAGTTCCCTGTGGATATCACTTCTTGTAATTTCATTTGAATTGCTATCACCAACCTTAGAGGGTGCGCTCTGAGATTTCACAATTGTTCCCTTTTTCTTCCGACCATTTACTGTGATATTCTTCTGGGATAAGCAAGTAGATGTCAAGTTAAGTCAAGTAAATTAATTTGAAAAAAGGTGACAACCTATTGTCCCTGCAAAGCTCAACAAAAGATTTATAACTGTTTACATATATATGCAGAACAACTAAATCAGGGTACGTTAACAAAAGATTCTTGTACATTTCATTGACCTTGCATCATAACTTAAATTCTGAATCTCCATGGCTGATTTTCGTTTAATTTGAAACTTCTATGTGGGGGTAGTGTGGCGTCTTAATAATGACAAAACTGATATAAAGTTAATTAATATAACTATCAGATCATCTGATTTGGTGTTATTTGCAAGCGAACAATCAGTTTATGTGGTACTTGTTCCAAACATGGAAAATGATTGGTGTTACTTCTGAACATGAAATTGGTTTTATTTAGAAAAAAACATCCAAAACTAAATTGAATTTCTTCTAACCTTGGAGGAAGTGAAAGTGAGTGGCAGACCCAATGCATCCATCTGCTGAGCTAATTCTATATCTTCTTCCGAATTTAAAGGAACTGAAAATGTTAACTTTGAGTTGGTAAAGGTGAAAAATTATTTGTGATCAAGGTGATGTAAAGATAACTAAACAATAAGCAGAAAAAATACAAACCAATTAGATATAGCCAAAGTTTTACTAGGAAAGATAAGAATTGCATTTTTGACTAGACAAAGGAGTAACCTTCTTCACGTTCTGTGACGACTGCACTTGAGCTGATTAAACCGGTAGCTGCAGAAGGGCTCTGAAAAAGATCATGGTTGTAATTCTTAATATTAATATATTAGTATAGAACTACTATGGTCCTGGTGCGCAGTTATAAAATTATGTACAATTGTACATACTTAACCAATGAAAGTAATCAAATTCAGTAAAAAGTAAAGAAACTGAAGCATTTTACCATTGGTTCCTCATCAAAACGGATGTGAGTCCCCCGGTCCTGAAAGCCACAGTAGAGATTTGCATTATCCCTGATTAAAAAAAAGAGACATATCAAAATAGTGTACAGAACAAAACCTTGCTAAAATTGGCAATAGAGGTACAATATACAGGATTAGGCCCCATTTCTTGAGAATGACTTATTCTCATTTTTCCAAAATTTGCAAAGCTTGATAAAAATAAACCAAGCGCTTCTATTTTCGACCACAGAAGCAATTCCACGTTCATCCGTACAAAATTCTCAGATAAAACCCTACCTTCATCACCAAAGAAAGGAGGAAGAGATGCACAAGTCGGAGAAGAAACGGAAGAAAACAAAATTGTAAAGTAGAAAGTAGAGAGTAGAGATTTTTTTGGTTTTTTTTTACCAGAGATGAACTTCTGTAAGCTTGAAAAGGTCGCCGAGTTTTCCGATCGCCGCACCAGTTGCCATTCCCGCCTAGAAGCCTAGAAAGAGAAACAGTAACGCTTTCCACTAGAAGAGCAGAAGAAAACCTTCCCTTCGCAATTCGCGCTTTTGTAGAGAGAAAGGAGGGAGGTGAAACGAACCGACGAAAGAGAGAGGAGACCAGTTGAACCGGTTCTACTTCTACCGTTACGTGGATCGGCCGTGAAGTTACGAATCCTGCCAATTGTGCGCCGTCTATTTGAGTAAAAGTTAACAGTCTGTTTACTGACAGAAAATTAATGTTGTTATATTTTAGAAAAATTCTGCCATGAGGTCCAATTTCCCTATATTCTGCCATGAGGTCAAAATTAGACCTCATGGCAGAATTTCCCTATATTTTAACCTAGAGAAAATTATTTCTGAAGAAATAATTAAAAGAATTTTTTATCTCATGCGCATTCACTTCTTGAAATAAACTCGGAAAAAAAAACCGAAGAATGGCTATCTTGCCTGTTCAATTTTTTGTTCTATTAATTAACCTCTTCAAAAGCAAAGTTTTAATGTCGAATAACTCGAGTCGGTATATGTTATTTTGTTTTTTTTATTCGGATGTTATAATGCAAAATGATCCGGATTGTATCTTATTGTCCTCTCTTTAAGATATGAATTTACTTTTGGAAGGAATCCAAATCTTACAGGTCAATAGGTCATGGACTTTTAAGTTTTAATTCATCGTCTCAAAAATTGTATCAATGCTACAAATTTATATATTTAATTATACCTATAGAAGAAATTTAACACCATACTAATTTTAAAACTTCAAAAAAAATAAAATGAGCTGTCAAAAACAATGAACTCATCTTCTTTTTGGAAATTGATTACTGCCATCGGCAAATATACCATCCCAGCCATCGCTAAATATAAAGTGAACATATACAGCAAACAAAGTGAACATATAAACGATCTAAGTGAACACATACAAACAAATAAGTTCAATGAAAATAAGTTGAATATACATGTAAACTTCTGAACAAGTGATAACAACACTTATTTGTTTGTAAGTGTTCACTTAGATTGTCTATATGTTCACTTTGTATTTAGCGATGGCTGGGATGGTATATTTGCCGATGGCACTTATAATTCCTACTTCTTTTTTACTTGAAAAAATAAATAAAAGAAAAATTAATTGGACCATAATTCCCAGAATCGGGAATTGAGGCCCAAGAAGTAGAGAGCAATAATGGCCTTAAATCTTGATAAACTTTTTAAGATAGACACTCCCAGAAGCAGCCCAGTAACAAAGCTACATATAGGGGTGCATAACGTGAAAAACGACCACGAAAGTGGTCATTTTCGTTAACCGTTGCATTGATGCACGAAATTTTTATACTTATTGCGTTGATTGTTGCATCCGTTTAACACATGTTGCGTTGATTGTTCCGTTGATGGGAACGATCAAAACGGTTATAATCGTCTTTGACTACCTAACTGTTTTGCATTTTATTAAGATGTAAGAAAATAAACTATTATGCATTTTGTATGAAACAGAGATAGAGAAATGACAGGTTAGGTCACGCGGGAAAGGGGGAGGAGGCACTATAATCATCTCTTGCTCTCGACGGTGATTGTACTCGGTGGTGCAGAGGCGAGAGAGATAGGAGTGACTGTGTTCGACAGAAAAATGACGGAGCGACGCTGCAGAAATCTAATTTTACTCATTTCTCCCTCGATCTCTCTAATGAGGTCCTCTGCAATCTAATAATAAAACCATAAAAAAAAAAATTTAGACGAAATGTGCGAAATAAACGACCACGAAACGTACCAGTTTCACTAATCGTTCCGTTCTGAGACGAAACAATATTTTTATTTGCATTGGTTGTTCCGTTCCTTAAACGAAACTGAAATTCTTATCCGTTATCGTTCAGTTCCAGACGAAATGAAACGAAAGAACGATTGAAACGGCTACCGTTTTCAGCCCTAGCTACATACACGCTAACATTATCACGGGCAACTTCATCCTTTTTGCAAACATTGCACGTACGTTGTGATAGAAATTTGAAATATTTAATTCATTATAATATTTCAGAAAATGTCCAATTTCAACGTATTTCATATAAAATCGATAAACCATAATAAGAACTCACAGGATTGAAGAGAAGACATGGCGTAAGACGAAATATGTGAATTTTCTCCAATTTCCCTTAGTCTGATTGATGGTTTCTTGAGGCGTTTTCTATTATCTCTTATCAGTTTTCTTGATGGCGAAAATCATGAAAAGATGCCACTTAAATGACAGAAGATTAGTACATAAGACTAAGGTAATTAAAGGGATCACATATTGAATGAACTTGGTCCACCGAATTTTCCATCAAAATTCAATACACCCATTATTAATTAAATTCGGTTCACATTTATTATAATAGGCCAAAATAATTTTAACATTCTCCCACTTGGCCTATAAATATCATTATGAAACACGAATTCAGAATTGGCCAATAAAACTTAAACCTTGTTCAGTTAGAAATACCAAACTAAACTAATATAATCAAAATAACTAAAATTGTTATTTGATCCCTATTAATTATAGAATAGTATTCTTTCCAACATATGGTTAATTAAATTCATTCGATCCACATAAGTATATTTGCTTATATAAATTACATTAATGCGCAAACATAAGAAATAAGCAAACAATATAAATTCAGTCAATACATAAATGAAGCTTCAATACATAACTTAATTAATACATAATTGTTCATTACAACATCACAAGTCACTAACCAAACCCATGCCGGCTACATGCTCTTTGAAAAGAGTAGGTGGTAGTGCTTTTGTTAGAGAATCAGCTAACATAGATCTTGTATTGATGTGTTGTATGACAATAACATTATCCTTAATTTTCTGTCTAACAACAAGATATTTGATGTCAATCCATTTAGTAGCACCGCTGGACTTGTTGTTTTTAGAGAAGAAAACAGCAGCCTCATTATCACAAAATAGCGTGAGTGGTCTTGCAATACTCTCAATTACTTGAAGTTCAGGTATGAAATTCTTCAACCAAACTGCTTGACCAGTAGCTTCAAAACACGCCACAAATTCTGCTTGCATAGTGGAAGATGCAACTAAGGACTGTTTGGCACTCTTCCATGAAATTGGTCCCCCTGCAAGCATGAATATGTATCCTGATGTGGATTTCTTTGTGTCTACACATCCAGCAAAGTCCGAATCTGAATAACCAATGACCTCAAGGTTATCGGACTTTCTGTAAGTAAGCATGTAGTCTTTAGTCCCTTGCAAATAGCGTAAGACTTTCTTAGCAGCTCGCCAATGATCCAGACCTGGATTTGATTGATATCGGCCAAGCATGCCAACTACAAACGCAATATCAGGACGTGTGCAAACTTGAGCATACATTAAACTTCCAACAACCGAAGCATACTCATTCTTTTCCATTTGCTTACGTTCTGATTCAGTTTTGGGACATTGAGCCTTGCTGAATTTGTCACCTTTGAAAATAGGAGCAACACTTGGAGAACAATTTTGCATGTTATAGCGCTTAAGCATTTTCTCGATATATGCCTTTTGTGATAAACCTAAGAGACCACGAGACCGATCACGGTGGATTTCAATGCCTATGACATAAGAGGCTTCACCAAGATCCTTCATTTCAAATTTCTTTGAAAGAAAACGTTTTGTCTCGTACAACATGTCTAAATCACTGCTTGCTAACAAAATGTCATCCACATACAAAACAAGAATGATAAATCTGCTCCCACTAACCTTGAGATATATGCATTGATCAAAAGTGTTTTCTTGAAATCCAAATTCTGTTATGACCTCATCAAACTTGAGATACCACTGCCTTGAAGCTTGCTTTAACCCATAAATTGATCGTTTCAACCGACAGCCCATATGTTCCTTGCCTTTAACAACAAAACCTTCAGGTTGTTTCATGAAAATTTCTTCATGCAAGTCACCATTAAGGAATGCGGTTTTCACGTCCATTTGATGCAACTCAAGATCATAATGAGCTACAAGAGCTAAAACAATTCGTAACGAATCTTTCTTTGAGACAGGAGAAAAAGTATTATCATAATGTATACCTTCTTGTTGCGTAAAGCCTTTAGCAACTAATCGGGCCTTGTATCTTTCGATGTTACCATGAGAATCAGTTTTAGTTTTGTAAACCCATTTGCATCCTACGGGTTTAACACCTTTAGGTAACTCAACAAGATCCCAAACATCATTTTGTTGCATTGAGTTCATCTCATCATTCATGGCTTCCAGCCACTGAGATGACTTATCACTTTTCATGGCGTCCTTGAAGGAGATAGGATCATCTCCATGACCTATATCGCCACCTTCTTCAGTAAGGTATACAATATAATCATCAGGTATTGCAGATTTTCGTTCTCTTTGCGACTTGCGTAAAGATTCTTGTGGCAGCAAAGGTACTTCTTCATTGTTAGGAGCATTACTAACATTAGTACCTTCATTTAGTAATAATGGAGAAACAGAACTTGTAGCCTCTGAAATGACCGAAATTGGAATATAAATTTGGTCTTCTTCATCGAGGTTTATAGTTCGTTTTTCATTAATCCCACTAATGTTGCCATTTTCAAAAAATACTACATGTCTTGTCTCAACTATTCTAGTGGTATGCGAGGGACAATAAAATCTAAAACCTTTGGATCTCTCTGGATAACCTATGAAAGAACAACTAACGGTTTTGGAATTCAGTTTCTTAATTTGTGGATTGTAGACTTTTGCTTCAGCGGGACAGCCCCACACACGTAAGTATCCTAGTTGTGGTTTTCTTCCAGTCCACAATTCATAAGGTGTTGCTGGAACAGATTTACTAGGAACTCGATTAAGAACATGTGTGGCTGTTTTTAAAGCCTCAGACTACAAAAATTCTGGTAAAGTGGTATTGCATATCATACTTCGTACCATATCTATTAATGTACGATTACGCCTTTCAGCTACTCCATTTTGCCGAGGATCACCCGGCATAGAGAATTGATGAATAATACCACTTTCTTGAAGAAACAAAGCAAATGGACCTGGACTTTGACCTAAGTCAGTGTGCCTACCATAATACTCACCGCCTCTATCTGATCGCACTACTTTAATTTTAAGATTATGCTGATTTTCAACTTCAGCCTTAAAAATCTTAAATTTATCTAATGCCTCAGATTTTTCAGAAATTAAGAACACATAAGCATAGCGTGAGTAATCATCAATAAAAGTAATGAATGATTTGTGTCCATTGAGACTCGGAGTGGGAAAAGGACCGCATATATCGGTGTGAATTAATTCCAATAGTCCCCCACTTCGAGTGGCTCCTTTCTTATTTCCCTTAACAAATTTTTCCTTAACACATTCAACACAATTTTCAAAATCAGAAAAATCTAATGTTGGGAGAATTTCATTTTTAATGAGACGTTGCATTCTATCTCTTGAAATATGACCCAATCTGCGATGCCATAATTTGGAAGAATATCCAACATCACGATTTCTCTTTGTGCCACGTTTGTGATCAACACTATTAACATTCAGGGACAATAAAGAATCAGAAAAGGAAGAATTCAAACATAATTTATATAGATTGTCACATAATAATCCAGAACCAACAAACTTAGAGTTATGATATAGTCTCAACTCATTATTTCCAAACTGAAACATAAAACCACACGCATCAAGTCTAGAAACAGAAATTAAATTCCTAATCACACTAGGAATATAAACTACATCATGCAAATAGAGAATAAAGCCACTCTTCAAGACTAAACGAAGAGTTTCTACGGCCTCCACTTCAGCCTCTAATCCATTGGCTACTTTAAGCTTCCTTTTTCCCTTTTCCAGCATCCTCACGGAAAGGAATCCCTGCAATGAGTTCGTAATGTGCACAGAGGCACCAGTGTCAACCCACCACGTATTTAAGGGAACATCAATTAAAAGAGACTCACAAATCATATAATTAAAATCATTACCCTTCTTGGCAAGCCACGCTCTGAACTTGGTACACTCCTTCCTTACGTGTCCAGGTTTCTTGCAGTGATTGCACTTAAAAACACGTTTTGTACCAGATGTACTTGCTTTGTTAACACCAAGACCAGCATCATTCTTATTCTTTCCTTTACCATTGTTCTTTTTCTGTTTTGGACTTTCAATGGCAGCATGTGCAAAGTCAGGTTTTTCAGTCTTAAGCCTTTCTTCTTCTTCAACACACATGGCAATCAATTCGCTCATTTTCCACTTCTCTTTCTGCGTGTTGTAATTGATCTTGAAAGGACCAAACTGAGCAGGAAGAGAAGTCATAATGAAATGAACCAAAAATCCCTCAGAAATTGCCATGTCCATGCCATTTAATTTTGCGGCCATATCATTCATCATCATGATATGTTCACGTACACCGCTAGTCCCATTATACTTGGTAGTGAGCATTTTCATTATGAGAGCACTTGCATTAGCCTTTGATGTACTCTTAAACTGCTCCTCAACAGAGGCTAAAAATTCTTTAGCAGTAAAAAGTTCACCAGCAACATTCTTTTCAGGAATGCCTCCTCGAATAGCCAAAGAAATGGTGCTTTTGATAATCATGAGAGACATGCGATTAGAACGCTCCCATTTTACATAAGCAGTGTAGCGCAGGACACGGTGTAGCGCACTACGAGCCGCTGATCTTGATCGGACGATTTATTTTTACGGACCTATCAATCTAGGTTACATGCACGGAGCACCCTTGTTCATTGAATCTTGATCCGAAGGCCAGAATGGTGTAGCGTGGCAGCGGATCTGAATTTATTGCCACGGTGTATTTAATTTTTAGAGGGTTGGTACCTCGTAAATGGCCGAGTACAAAGAGGTAGAAACCGATGCTGCCCGCCTGCCCCCACAAGGCCACAAAAATTCTGAAATAATGGTCAATTTAGTTTGTTCGTATCTGAAATTAATAAAGTACCGTAATTTGCAAGTGGATAGATTACGCGGTCTCTCATTTTCAGCTACAATTACAAGGGGACTAGAAAAGAAGAAAGCAGTAAACTCCACGCATAGTAATTAGTGTTTATAAAAAAAATAATTAGTAAATCACTCCATCATTCTGGCAAATTGGACTGGATGATACTCATCATACTTTTTCTTTGATTCCTGCCTTTCTCGAGGATCTATGCTACTTGATATACTGAATTATAAACTACTTTAAATTTTCCTCAATGTCATTCTTAAATACTTGGTTTATTTCTTATACAAATCGACTTTTGTTCAAATTAGATGGCTCAAATTTTCCTACGGTGAGTAAAAAGATAATTGGTTTTCTTTTTGGCTTCTTTTTTTTTTTTGACACAAATATGTTTGTCTTCTAATATAATAGTGCCATTTAGGTTAGATTTTCAAGATTTTCTAATCTCTTTTCTCATTTTTCTTTGCTAATACTAATTAATTGTTAGCACAATATCTAGATCAGATATTGTTTAGTTATATTGACTTGCAAACAAAAAAAATAATAAATAAGAAGTTTAATACCAAGCCTTCATTTGTTAATTTGTTAAAAATGACGTGTGCACTCTGAAAATTTTACAAATTTGTTGCAAAAAAATGTTTTATTTTAATCAATAGTGTGTTTTGTATAATTTCTTTTGTGTTGATAACTTCATTTGGGCGGTATAGATCGCTTACACTATTTCTTAATCTTTTGCAAGGATTCAAATCTCCCATAGCGACGATGCTTCCATTTCTCTGACAAGAAGGTAAAAAGGGCAAAGGCAAGGTGATAGGAATCCTCATCCACTCCCGCGCGGGACTGTCCAGCGCAGTCTACGAACCGTCTGATCTGATCTGGACGGTTCGGACCTATCAATCTAGTTACATGTACGGAACTCCCTTTGCCATTGAGATTAAATCGTACGGCTGTGATTTGTCCGCTGGACTGGATTTCATTTCTGGTGATAGAAGCTCCACATTAATTTCAGTTGACCTACAAGGCTACAAGTACACTAGATACTCTGATAAGTGATATGCTTCCCAATTTATTTTAGTTTGATTTTTTTAACAAGCACGATATAGTAACACCTCTGCTTAGTTTTATTTGTATGGATACACTTATAATTTATTTCGATACCACTAGGCTGTGTTGCCAAATTTACTATTTGTCAAGGATAACACTTTGCTAATTGACTAAAATTGCATAATATTGTCTATTAGATTGTGACGTTTCATTTTGTATATTTTTTAACTCATATAATCGTGCTTTATTATAAAAATAGCATTATTAAGAATATTATCTCTTAATTGCATAGTTAAAAAAATTATAACTATACACAGAAGTTCTATATGCACATGTATAAAAATTGTTATAATTATAAAATTATTAAAATTAAACATAAAAATTAATCATCTTAAAAAAAAACATTTTCACAATAGATTAAGAAGTTAGTAAAGATTTTTGTATCGTTTGCTCGATATTCCCCGGTGTTAATAACAATAAAACTGAATTAATAACTAACTATAGGTCTAGTGACAAATAGCAATGCATCTTAAGTGAAAGGTTGTTCGAAACCTGAATGGGAGATCTTTAATAGACATTTAATTTTAAAAAATAAGTTGGGAGGCTTCACCCTCAATTTATCTTCAAAAAATAAAATAAAACTGAATTCCACGGTGTCACAATTATACCTATTAATTGGGCTTAATGAATGACTTTGCACGTTTTGCGTTAAGGTTTGTTTCTAATGTGGTTAATAGACATCACAATAACATGAGTTGGTCAATGCAATGTGAATCATATGCATTATTTGAAAGTTTAACTGTTGCAAAACTATTATTAGAAACTAAAAATTTCACTTGTTATAAATCCCTAGCTTATTACGATCAGTCATACGGTCT
>JAMFTS010005252.1:0-28068 GCA_028095005.1 Rhynchospora pubera | reverse complement strand
CCCGAACCGTCCAGATCAAATTGGACGGTTCTAAGACTGCGCTGGATGGTCCCGGGGAGCGGATACGGATTCTGAGGGGTGAGGGGTGACCGGCTGAGGCGAAAAGGGGCCCAAATACGGTCGGGACTCGGGATTCTAGAGAACTCACCCTAAAAAAAAGAAAAGAAGAAAGAATTCTAGAGAACTACCATCACCGACTCACGGGACCCACAGAAAATAATAAAAAAAACAAAGCACCGAAAACGCCATCAAGATTAATTAATTAATTAATTTGTTGCCTCATTTATTATTTATTTTTGCTTCTTCTCCATTGATCCCTAATAAAGTTCCTATTCCCGCCTCCATCAATCATCATCAGAGATTCTGATGGAGGTGATGTGGCACGCGTCCAGCTTCCTCCTCCCGCAGCCGCAACCGCAAGAACCGCGAGAGGACGCACCTCCTCCTCCTCCTGCTGCGCTTACTTACGCCCTGATCGTGCTCAACCAGCGCCTTCCTCGCTTCGCACCACTCCTCTGGAATCGGGGTACCTTCTCCTCTCTTTTTCTCCTTTTACTCAACCCCTTTCAAATTTCTCCTTTGTTCCCAATACCTGCTTTCAGAACTTGGGGCCAAAAAATATATGAAACAATGGCCTTTGTGTCAGTCATGTACTCATGTCAACTATACATTGCACAGCTTTGTTTCTACAAGTATACTTGATTGTTTAGAAGAAGCAACCATGATTACTCCATATGATAATACTTCCAAATATCACTTTCTTCCCAAATTTAATCTCTTCGCAACTTTATTTCTTACAAAGATGCACCAAATCCAAATATTTAGATACTGTTTATGCAAAAAAAAAAAGGGAAAATCAGGTAATACCCCTCAAATCTTGGCTAATTAGAAATATCCCCTTCTAATCTTCATATTTGGAAATATCCCCCTCCAAACATATTTTTTATAGATATTTACCCTTTTGCTGTTTTTCAATTCTGAAAATTAATTTTTAAAAATTTCGGACGAAAGTACCCATGTCCCTGGTGATTCATCTTCTCCCACTGTTTCTCGCTCTGTATAATTGGAACAAATCGATATTTCTAGATGATTGTGTTCTCCTATATTTGCACATCTTACCTAAACTTCGGGCCTATTAGACTAGAATCTCTTATATGATTTTGCCAATTATGTTTATATTACCAGGCAAATGAGAAAGAAAAATTAAAGTCAAAATTCATTTTTTTTAAAAAAATTGAACTATTTTCCTGAATTCTGATGTAAATTATATTCTTTTACCAGTTCAGTACAAACTACTATTCTTTTACCAGTACAAATGACACAAAGGAGAAAATTGAAATTAATTAATGCAAAGTATAATAGAATAAACATACATAATCGGTTAAAATTTGGCAACTTCCATTTGCAAAGAATGAATGGATCATTTGTTAACACCATAAAAGTGCTACTTTGTTGCTGCCCCCCCCCCCCTCGAATTTAAAAGAAGTATCCATTAAGGGAGTCAGATCGATTGCTTCCAGGGGTGGTTGCTCTTAGCCATCAGCTAGAAGCATTCTGTAGCAATTTTTTAAGAAAAAAAATAAAGGTCTTCCTATCACGGGCCCGAGAAGGGAAATGCTTGAAAGATGAAAGAGAAAATTTACTACCCTATATTTCATTTCAATTAAACAGAGGAATAATTTAAGAAAAATGAATCATTAGAGTTGAGGGTACTTTCGTCTGAAATTTTAAAAATTGATTTGTCATAATTAAAAAGCAACAAAAGGATAAATATCTATAGAAAGCATGTTTGGAGGGGGATTTTTCCAATTAGCTATGATTTGAGGGGTATACCACTAATTTTCACAAAAAAAAAAGATTATTTGATTATTTCTGTGTACCTTTGCAAACGAGGTAAAAGCTTTTTGACAACATATCTGTGCTGTGTAGAACAGCACAACTGAGGGTTTGTGCGGATGGAGGTGCAAATCGGGTTTATGACGATATGCCCAAATTGTTCCCAGATCAGGATCCACAAGAAGTTCGACTCAGGTTATCCTTTTGTGTCCTTAATTATGATTACATGAAATGCTCTTCTTTTATTTCTTTCTTTACTTTACCTTTTTGTACAGCTTTGTTTGAGTTTAACAATATGTTGCTTTCATTTCTCTAGCTGTTCAATTTAAATCCTTAATTTAATGCAACAAGCCAATCAATAAATTTGAATAATTACAAGTGAAGTTCATTTTGATTTGGTTCAATTGGTAAACACCCTGACCAGAAAATTGATGTTTGATGCATGCAAGTTACACTTGAAATACTTTTTAAATCATATGTGTTTGAGTGTGTCAAAGTAGAATTTATTTATAGTGACTGCCCCCACCATCCCGACCATCATTGCACATTTTTGACATTACCAATCAAATTATCAAAAAGTTTGGCTAAACTTGCAGTCCAATCTAAAATTTCCCTCACGTTGATCAGCGGTGAAGCCAGAAAAAAAATATGGGGGGAGAGGAAGTAGGTTTTTTTTTTTTTTTTTTTTGGGGGGGGGGGCATCTACTATTTGTCAATACTTAATAGGTTGTTTAAATTAAATAAATCCTAATTTGTTTAGTTAAAATCAATACAATTCTGAAAGCTGTCTGATTTATAGAATTTAGAATAATAAAAAAAATTTAAACAACTAAAATAAAAAAATACTACTTACAGAGCTTTCCTTCATAAGAAGGTGAATTTTGATTGGTAATCCTATATTTTCTTTTTGTTTACCATATCAAATAGTTCTCAATATAAATCAACTATATTAATAATGGTCTCTGACTTTATTCCCTTACTTTACCTTTACTATATTTATGATGTCTCTGATCTAATTATATATCCTTGTCTTTTAAATTGGGGCATAAGTCTCAGATACTTTTTCCTATTTGTATTTTCTTCATGGAAACTGGAAATGGTCTCAACAAATCACTTAATGACAACAAGAACATTGTTTAGAATAAAGCAAGAATAAGAAGGTTTTCTTGTTTGTAGTAACCTAGCTTTCTGTGGTATGTCTTTTGTGTGAAAGGGAAGAATGGAAAGTGTTAGTATTCTTATTTAATCTCTTGTTCTTAATTTTCAGATATACTCCAGATGTAATCAAAGGAGACCTGGATTCTATCAGAGATGACGTGAAGGAGTTCTACCTGAATTTGGTATACTTGAGCTCAATCAAGCTTAATCACATTCAACATACTATGTTTGGTGAATCCTTTGATTTGTTTAACCAAAATAAGGATTTATATATTTACAATATGAATAGATACCTTAAGGGACAAAAATCTGTGCCTCTTAATCAGTAAAGCTCAAGCCCAAGTAACATTTACGTTGTAACATGACTCGTCTCAAAGTTAGTGAGTTGTGATTTTAAAGATGTTGATATATTTGCATGAATTGTATACAGGGTGTGAGAATAGTGGATGAATCACATGATCAGGATACAACAGATCTGCATAAATGTGTTGCTTATGTCAGCGGTTCTGCTCCGGTAGAAGACAAATCTAAGGTAGGTCATCCTACTATTAGATAGATGTAGAAGTGAAAAGATTTAAGGGCCTTTCTAGCTTCCATAATCACAGTCCTAAAGATGCCTTTTTCGTGTCAAGATAGTCAATTGCTCAATGTGATCTCCATATTCAAAGCTAGTACGAAACCAAGTTTTACTATTTTTTCAGATTTTTCAAAGATGACCCTTAAATAGTAAAAACTATAAAATATTTGTGTGCCCAAACATATATAATCTTTGAAAAATCTGAAAAAAAGATAGTGAAAAATTCTAGAATTAGTATAATTGGTTTCCTATGAGATTCTGATGTGTAGATCATATCTTACAATGTGGATTGATCATTACGACATGAAAATTTGTTTGCTGGACATAAGCAGCCCATTAGCAGATCTCTTTTTGGTGTAAAGTATTTTAAATGTTTTCTCTTTTTGGGCTTATGTAAGAGTTGTCTAACCGTGGCATATTGGCCTAACTAAATGTCTTTTCTCAATTCTCTGTTGGTTAGAATTTTCTGAATATCAACAAAAAGAAATGTAACAATAGTTACACATTCCATCCAGTAAAAGTTTATCCTGTGTGCTCTGCTGCAATTACCTTATACCATCTTAATTCCTTACGCTGTCCTTTGTAATTCTAGGATTTTTGTGCCAAATGTGACTGCAGCTCATGTGCTTTTATTGTTTTAACCTTGACACAGCTATGCATACTTGTGGTGGGTGCACTTGGTGGTAGGTTCGATCATGAAATAGGAAATATTAATGTCTTGCATCGATTTTCAAACCTCAGGATTGTGCTCTTATCTGATGACTGCTTGATCCACCTCCTCCCCAAGACACACTCTCATGTGATCCATGTCCAACTGCCAGTTGAGGGCCCACACTGTGGCCTCATACCTATTGGTGCACCATCCGCCCGTACCAGCACCACTGGACTCCAGTGGAATCTAAGTAAACACGTTTACTTTTTAATTTACATATATTTTTCTATTTTTTTACTTAATTATATGGTTTCTGGGCCAGAGTGTTCAAAAGTAGCCCCTCCAAAGTGTTTGATATATTCCTTGTAATATAAAAGAAAAGTATATATTTCTTTGGTTTAAAGAATTTCTGAAGCATCCCTCATTGATCATTTCTCATTCATCATTAAGAGCGAGGGGCAGTTTGGGTAGTTTTTTACTATTTATTGAAAAAAATAATTGGAACATGCATGTTTCTGATTTACTCCAGGAGGACACTCATTTATCTGGGTATTATGATTATTTGAAGAAGTTTCTTAGGTGTTGATACGAAGCTCTTCCTTTTTCCTTTTAACTAAAATGAAAGCTTACTCTTAAATGTGATAAAATGCTGCATCGTAATGACTAGCAAAACAGCAATTATTGAAAATGAAAATGAGAAATGGGGAATAAGTGTTCTCTTTATAATGGTCTGGCTTTTTTTTTATTGTAAAATGTATTATTCTTCATCCAAGGATTTTGATTTCAAATTCAGTCCACAGAGAGATGACATGTAATTATTTTGAAATTTGGTATTTGTCATTTGGATTGTTCTAGCAGAACAGTTTCTCAGTTATATTTAAAATTTTCTAGGTCTTGACAGTTTGAGTTCTTGTTTTATTCAGGTGACACTGCTATGAGTTTTGGTGGGTTGATAAGCACTTCAAATGTTGTCAAAGAAGACAAGGTCACTGTTTCTTCTGACGCTGACCTAATATGGACTATATCAATTAAAAAACCCATTAAAGAGTAACAATATTTTTAAACTCTTTATTTTTAATGTCAGATTTTGCCAAATTTTTTTGTTCATGAATTATGGCCTATTTTCATTTAGACATTTTATCTACTGGTGGTGTATCTATGTTTAAGCCATCTAAGTTTCTTGTATTTATTTTATGCTGTAAGGTATGTAGGCATAGTTCTTAGAGCTGAAATGACATATATATATTTTTCTTTTCCAGATTATTATCGAATGTAATCATTGAGGGCCTGTTGTATTGTATAATGTTTGGTAGCTGGAATGAAATATCCTGCTATGAAATAATGCGGATGTTATGGTATCTCTATTATTAAAAGCATCTGAATATGATTGGACAATTCAAATCCAATCGATATCATCTGCCCCTTAAATTTTAGTAAGCAAGTGTTGATATTTGGGTTTCTAGACAAGGACTACGAGTCCTTTATAAGATTAAAAAAAGGTTTAAACCAGTCTTTGGTTTTCAGGCTTTTGCAAAAGAAGCAAACTGGTCTGTTGTTTTTAATCTGTGCCGACTATCAACTTATTCCTTGAGACTTTCAAAAAGGGACCAAGGCTCCGTTTGGATAGGTGCGGGAAAAAGGAAAGAAGGGGAAGAAGTGAAAAAAAGTATTGGAAAGTGTGTAACTTTGTGAAGAGTTTAGATTGTTCTTCCCTTCTTTCTTCTTCCTATTTCTTCTCCACGCATCTAAACGGAGGCCAAGTTACTTTGGAATTGAAAATTTAGAGGCTAATTTGATATACTTTTAAGGGTTTAAGTATAAGTTGCTGTAAATAAATGCTGAAAGACTAATTTGGTTTTTCTGAGATGATCTAAATGGTCGTCGAGGTATATAACTCGGTGTTCATATGCATTGCTTACCCAACAGGCTAACAAGCCCCGAGGTATAATATATCTTCTTCAGCGAAAATTCACTCCTTCCCAAGTTCAAGTTCCACACTCTATATATGAAAAATATCATATCCATGGTATATTTAATATTTTCCGGCAAATTTTGTCCTTACCCAATATGGCTTTCTTTGAGAAACAATACATATGTAACAAAAGTATTATATATGCATGTATGTGCAAAAAAAAAAAAAAAATGCTATGTCGGACTGCGTCCTATCTTACTGGATCTGCCAATGGCTGCAAGCACCAATCGCCTTTAAAGGCCATCCATAAGAAATAGAGAAATAACAAAAAAGAACTCCGACTATTCTCTAAAAACCCTCTCCCACTAGCTTATTTTTCTCCAGTTCCCTCTTGTCTCCTCTCTCCTATCGGCAGACCTGACGCTAAGCAAAATGGGTGATAATCACTAAACACAATACAAAGTGGTCAATAAAATTGTAAGTAAGAATCTACAAGTAGAAAATATATTTAATTGCTAAGTGTAATGCACATACTACTCGAGTTTTACATTAAGTTAAGATAAGATGAATCTTCACCTTGACTGAACACTCTCTTAAGTTTATCCGAATATATGCTTCAAGATAGAAGAATTTTAATTTAGGTTGGAAATTGGAAAGGCAAAATTGAAAAAATCACATATGCCTAATATAAATTATGATCTTTGAGAAATTGTACTTTATGAAAAGCATACCACAATAAACCAATACGAATAAAACATAAATAGAAGTCTCTGGACGACGTAATAAAATATAATTTCATGTGTGAAAATACATATGGAGAAAAAGATACCTTCTAACTCTGGAGTAGCAGCCTACAAGTTCCACTCTCTGCTTATACTGCATCTTCCATCTTTTTACTCCTAATGCATTTAAGAAAAAATTAGGCCACGTAGGATGAAGGCTTCATACTGCAATTCTATATCCAAATTATGAACTGGAGCAAAATCCAATCAGAAAGCATTACATTTGAGATGGACTATCACTTAAAATTTCTCAACATTCAATAAATTAACATATAATCAGCACTACATTGTGAATTATTATTTGAATTTATAATTATGGTGGACCTTTTTCAATGCACTGAAATATTGAGTTTATTGCACTATTTTGTAAGTAGTGAATTGACATTTTCATATTTTAATTTGTATCTGCTTAATTTCTCTTTGTTCATTAATGAAACTCGTTTACTTTTTCACTCTTTAATATGAATGAATTATTAAAAACAAAAGAGCCGACAAGGATTTGGTTCTGCATTACCAATTTTATGAATCACAAGCATTGGGCATGTTAACCTCTCTTCTGTCTCTGTATGCGGCTGTATACAATGTACATTGTCAGTATTGCTTCTCTGCTATTCTCCTGAAGATCATTTCCCATATCAAATATCACTCTTCACTACATTCCTGAAATAATTGAAGAATTGAAGCACATGTAAGTATTGCACAAGCAATTATAATGCAGAATGCGAGTGAGCCTTATACTCAACTCTCCCATTATACGTTACTCACCAAAAAGCCCAAGAAAATCTGCTTGCTTGGTTTGAGAATTGAATTAAATCTATGCATCTGCCTAGTTACACACATGTACCAGAATCTCATAATTGTCATTGATAGATGGTAAGTCCAGGAATAATAGCATTTGACAGCTGCTGTCAATATCTTGAAGAAAAAAAAATCCAGGAATAATAGAAATTATATTTCAGCATCAAATTGGTGCAT
Organism: Rhynchospora pubera; assembly: GCA_028095005.1. Taxonomy (NCBI): domain Eukaryota; kingdom Viridiplantae; phylum Streptophyta; class Magnoliopsida; order Poales; family Cyperaceae; genus Rhynchospora; species Rhynchospora pubera. The sequence continues at coordinate 20,176 of JAMFTS010005252.1, read as the reverse complement.
TTCCAGTTATTTAATGAAATTTCAGCTATTATGATAGAAGGATACAGTGCTGAAACTGTAACAGAAGATGACTATCTTCCATGGCATGATATTTTTTTAGAGAAATTCATGTTCTTCAAAAAATTGAACCTCATTGTCCTAATAAGAACTTGCATAGAGTACGGGAAGTCAATAGGGTTGAACTTCCCACCAGAAATTGGCTGTAAAAATGACAAGCAGATAAGCTATGTCTCTTCTAAAAGATTTTACAGTGGAAATCATTATTAATGCTAGCTGTTTAAAACTATACCACCTGGTACCATATGATACCAATAATCACCTATTTATTTATTATTTATTTTTTTGGAATAAGGTTATTTTTTTTATGGAGGCACAGCCCACCCTGTGAAATAGAGTTTATCCCACTTCTGCAGACAGCGAGAATTGAACCCGTTATCTCTAGGATAATGGCGAAGACACTGACCATCAGTGGTGGACTCGCATGTTCACCTATTTATTTTTAGAATTGAACCCGTTCACCTATTTATTTCTGCTATTCATTTTTTTAATGAAATAAGTACTTATGCTTTATGTGTCAATGAAGGCTTAAAACTAATTCGAGAATAAATACCAAAGATTTTGTTACTGGTTGGTTAGTTTCACTATAGTGAAGAACCTCTGGCTTCAAAGTAATCTATCATAAAATAATTCTAATTTTGATGTTGTACCTCGAGCTTGCAGTAAGTAATGCTGTTTCTCTGGCACCAGTCTCTTAACAGAGGACAATCACTGATAGCAATGTGAGGCCTGAAGTTAAGGCTTTCAGTAGCAGGAGGGATGCTTATGTTTCTGCAGCGTCGTAGTTCCATTGTTCTCAGGTTCATCAGGCCGTGAAAACCTTCCAAAACAGACAGCTTGGGGCAATTGATTATTACAAGAATCTTGAGAGGGCTAGCCAGGTTTTCGACAGATAGCAAAGGTAGAGATTGTAGCTTGTCACAACACTCCAGTTCCAAGAACTTGAGTGCTATTGGAAGTCGTCTGTCCTTCCAATCGCATAATTCTGGGCAACCTGATATGCTCAAGAAAATGAGATTGCTGAGATTATCCAGTCCAGTCACTGATATGACCTTGCTCCAGCTCGATATCTCCAGTGTCACTAATGAGGACAAATTTAACATGATTGTCGGTTGACAGCTCGGGCCAGACAATGGTGAGCATGTTAATGATTCCACCTCTAAAGACTCCACATTCAGCTCTTTAACCACTATATCGTTCTGTTGCATAAGCAAAATAGATTATCAGTGTAATTGAAAAATGTAGAGATATATATTTTGAAAATAATTTCTGAAATTTCACACTAAATCTCAATATATCTATACTTACTCTTACAATACACAACTTTGATCTATTCTTATGCATATAGAGCTATGATGACCTTTAATCTATCTAACGATGACCTTCATGACCATTACATCTACTTTCATCTAATAATGACCTTAATGAACATTACAATACACTTTCTCTACCTAGTGATGACCATTATATCCACTTTCATCTATACACTTGACGCCAGGTCGCTGGTCACTGGTCGGCTTTCTAACCTACTCTTAAGGTTGCCAGGTAAGGACAGAAAATAATGTACTAAACTTCTTTAATCAAGAAAGGAATATGATATTCTTCAGAAAACATAATAGGCTCTCTAATGCACCACAAGGTCCAGAACCCTAGACATGTCCTATCTTTCCTAATACAAGACTCTAAAATAGTAAACAAAATATTATCTTTCCTGATTCAGCTTTCCAAATATATAAATAAAATATTCTCCTATTAAGATTCTTGGAGAGTTTCCAACAAGCAGTCAACGTAGAATAAGTCAACAAATTTTTTTATTTTTCATTTAGTACACCTCTTGAACCGGTCCAACATTGCGTCAGCAGCTCTTAGAATTCAAACCTTTATTATTCCTAAACATAACACTTAATCATAGTAATTAATTAGGTTTATATTTCCAACAATGAAAAGGATATGAAAGGATTAGAACACAGTGATTCTTTACCTGATAGACATATATTTTGTCCAAATCCATTCTGGGACGACAAAAGTCAGCCCTCTTGGTCGTGGAGTGTGACACACTCTTCACGACAAAATGGGAAATGGAGCAGCATGACATTTGCAAGTTTTCCGGTCCTTGCTTTAATTCAGGACAACCATTGGATGAGAGTTCTGTATGAAAGGATGTTTTTTTCCCAACGAATTGAGGTGAGTGTTGGACAGTGAGAGATATCAACCTTTTGAATATTAGATTGAAAAGAAAAAATGATATCCTGGATACCACAATAAGATGTCTTCACTTTTTTTATTCCTGATGGAATGGTTAGGAGTTTCAATTTCGGACAGTATTCCAAGATAACAGCCCCAGCAGAATTTAAGAACCCATTGCTCCAACTAATTGATATTAACTTTTGACAGTTTGATATAAATATATTCTCAAGATTAGGTAAGTCACCATCCATGGAATGAACTAAGATAAGCTCTCCACAGCCAGAAATCAAAATATCTTGAATCTTAGATTCTAAAGCAAATTGAATTTCATGACAACCACAATCTCTTATCACCAACTCCCTTACTTCCCGTGGAATTGTTGCAATTTTACCTAGTTGAGGGCAATTTTCTATATTGAGGTTCTTAAGGCATGGGAAGTCGCCCTCTTGTGTCTTCCACTCCAAATAGAGCATGTTCCTCAATAATAGCACTTCAAGTGATTGGAAACTAACACCAGTACCACCATTTTCTAACAGTAAGTATGTGGGCTGCTTGGGAGAAACTAAATATGTATTGGGCTCATCTCCTACACTCTTAATAGCAGTACCACCAGATATGCTGAGAAATCTGAGATATGCAAGTTGACCAAAGGGGGGTAAGGAGTTAGGCTCACTACAGAAGTCAATAGTAACAGCTGTCAGTTTCTGTAGCAACGAATTAGTCAACCAAGAAGGAAATTTTTTTCCTCCATAATGTAATATTTTAAGTTCTGTGATGGTACCAGAAGGTTGGAGGCTCTCAAGTACACCTTACTGTTTTTTTTCAACATTCTCATTTTTTGTAGCATTACTTGAAATGACGGATAAATAAAGAGCATCTAAATGTTTCTCAAATATACTGCTAGCCTGATAATTTTGTTTGAATGTTTCCTGGCAATCACAATTAAGATGATCAGCTTCTTCAAAATCTAAAAATAACTTGTTTAGATTTGGCTTTGAAGCAAGATTGGCTTTTGAGGAGCAATCCAAACAACCAATGTTTATGAGCCCTGATATGCACAGCAGCTCACTAAGCTCATTCATATCCTTAAGCTCCCCCAGACCCCCAATCATGCCATGATCCATGACATTAAAATGCCCTGTTAAAGGCTTAAGAGTTTTTAATTTTGCAATACCATATGGCATGTTGACATTAATGTGTAAATCTAGAGTGTGCAGCTCAGTTAACTGCTCTATGCCCCTTGGTAACTCTTTGAGTTCACAACACCATTTGAGTGATAATGTATGCAGCTTCTGGAGCTGGGAGATAGATTCAGGTAAGTGCTTGATTTTTGTACTGTGCAGCTGAAGATGCCGAAGGTTGACAAGTTTTTCCATGTTTTCAGGTAAATCCTCAAGATTATAACATCTTAGATCCAAAGTTTGAAGGTTGCAAAGAATACATAAAGATTCAGGTAACTGCTTGATTTTTCCACTGGCCAGGTGAAGATTCCGAAGACTGACGAGGTTTTTCATATTTCCAGGTAACTCCTGAAGATTATAACATTTCATATCCAAAGTTTGAAGGTTATAAAGAATACATAAAGATTCAGGTAAATGCTTGAGGTTTTCACTGGCAATGTGAAGATACTGAAGGTTGATAAGGTTTTTCATGCTTTCAGGTAACTCCTCAAGAAAAAAACAACACAGATGCAGAGTTTGAAGGTTGTAAAGAAGACATAAAGATTCAGGAAGCCTTGACCTTATATTATCAGTAACATAAAGGTAGCGCAAGTGCTTCAATGTGCCAAGGATATTTAGTGATACAGGGTACATTGAATGAAGAGCTCGCAGACAACCAATCTTAGACAAGATGCCATCTTCAAACGAGTATGTTGCACATTTGTTCACAAATGTTCGAACAGCCCTGTCGCTGCACGATGCTAAACAATTTGATAATTCATGATCTTTGGTTACGTAAAGATGGTGGACTTTGTATGTACTATTGCATTGTTGATCATTCTCTAAACTTGCTAAATCATGCAAAACATACTGGCTGAACCACCGGCCACGATCAATAAGTGATCTGTTTTGCAATTCATCAAAATATTCACTTCCTATCACTTCCAATGCTTTCAAAGTTCCTGTATTGCCATTAACATATCCTTGAGCCATCCATAGCCTAACCACCATGTCTTTTTCAAATGGTGTATTTTTGGGAAACATGGATAAATACAGGAAACATGGCTTAAGATGATCCTGCAATTTCCGGTAATTAACCTTAATGCTGGCATAATCTCTCCAGTTTCATCTATTTCTAATATATTGCTCTCCAAAACCTCTCTCCATTTCTCTACATCTATTTCATAACAAAGAATGCCTCCAAGTACCTTTATGGCCAACGGTAAGCCTTTGCACTTCCCAACAATGCCACGACCGATCTCAAGCAGATTTGCGTCTTCCCTTGCCTCTCTATTGCCAAAAGCAAAATGCTTGAACAACGACCAACAATATTTTTCAGGTAAGTAACCCAAGTGAAAAGGTAATGTTGTCTGCATGACTTCAGCAACTGTGCTAATTCGGGTTGTCGTCAAAATTCTTACAATTTTAGCACCGACAAAACCACTTTGAAAGCACTCCCAGAGGTTTCTTTTTTCATTCCATACATCATCTAGCACAAGAAACAAGCTGATACCGTTTATTTCATCCTTGAGAACATCTTGGAGTGTGCTTAGCTCGGAAAAGCCACAAGGACTATAACTCATCGATTCAATGATAGCTTTGGTCAGGCGCACTAAATCAAAATCATCAGACACTGATACCCAACTCCTCTTATCAAACAACTGACGAATCCTAGAATCATTATAAACTAGCTGAGCAAGCGTGGTCTTGCCCAGCCCGCCCATTCCAACAATAGGAAGAACCAAAAAGTTGGGACCACTTGAAGGGGTAAGGAGGCTGATTATCTTCTCCTTCTCTTCCTCCCTACCAAATAGTGCTCTCTCATCCACAAGAGAACTAGTTGGTGGTCGGATTTGGGGAACAGTAGCCAAACGGGTCCCATCATCCTCCCTCAAATGAAGATCCTGGCGAGCATTGGAGATCTCTTGAAACCTCTCCGTTATACTCTTGATCTTCTCACCCATCCCATCTGGAATTGAGATCTTGGTAATAGAAGACGAAGAATAAGAAAGGGATGATGATGTGTACATGTCAACAAACTTTCGCTTAATCCCTGTGAAAGTATAGAACAAAGTCTTAGAATAGCAAATTTTATGAAGATTGAACAAGGGGGGGGGGGGGGGGGGAAAGAACGTTAATGACATGTGCCCAATAATGATGTGGTTTCATGTCAAGTCAGAATTGGGATTTTAAGCTTGACGTTGACAAATATATGTTCTGGTATCTGACCATATAATAAGTATTATTGATTGAATATGAATATGAATGAGGAAAGCTGAGGAAAATTATTGATTGAATATGAATATGAATGAATGAATATAGCATGTGTATGCATTTACGTACCCCTATCCTCCTGGTGATACATCTGAATGGCGGCGTGTCCACTCTCCACAATGGATCCTAGCACCTCGCAGTGATACTCGTCGAGCACATCCTCTGCCTGGTAGGCCACACCCCTGAGCTCCTCCAACCACAGCCGCACTGAGCTGTCATTGATCTCCCTCTCTCCAGCATCCTGTTGAACGGCCATGATCCTTGCAAGCATCCGACTCAATTTTTCCAGATCTGCTACAACACTTTGGTTTTGGTTGGCCTCGGCCACAGGGGATGCTGCATCCTGCAGTCCAGGGCAGGTTCCTCGGATGGCCTCCAGGACCTTGCTGGAGATGGACTGGATCGAACAAAACAGCCAAGACGCCATCGATGCTAGCTAGTGCTTGGAAGTTGGAAGTTGGAAGTTGGTACAGACCATAAATCAGTAAACAAACCAGTGATGCATGGGAGTGAGAGCTACTTTGCTATGGCAGACTACGCGTGGAAAAACCAAGCAGCAGGTCAATCTACCTGTTGTCCCGCCCACCACATCCACATCGCATCAACCTGTGAAACTGAAATCTGAATCGTCACCCCTGTAAAAAGAAAACCTAGCAACTTGAACTTGGTCGAGTCGGCAAACGGAGCTAAGCGACAAATTACCACAAAGAAAATAGAAAAAGGAAACACAAAAGAACAAATAATTAAGAAGAAGATTCACCGAACACGGCACATTATTCCCGTGACGTCTTAACTTGCACCAGAATTCGGAAGGTTAATTTTTGTAACTTCTGATTTAACACGTATTCTTTGGATCACGAGCGAATAAGCCTATTCATGAATAAGATGAATAGAGATCATTCAAATGCACCACGAATAGGACGAATAGCCCTATTCACGGACGAAAAGCCCCATTCGAGCAAAAATTTCGAATAAGCTTCCGTGAACTTCACGACTCTTTTTAAATATTATTAAAAAAAACAAGATGCTTGTTCTTTTTCAATTAAAAATTATTGTTAAAAATAAACAAAATAAATCACCATTATATTTTTCTATTTTTATTCTCACACACCATCCAAACTACATTTCTCTGGGCCGTTTGGATGGTATGGGAATAAAGAAGAATAGTTTCTTTCTAGAAATATCTTCTTTCAACAATTATATATACATAATTTCAACAAAATTAGCTAAATGCTAATAGCTAAATGAAATTCTATGTGCTCTTTAATTAGTACTTTATTTAATATTAAAATAATAATTTTTAATGATTTATTTAAATTAATATTAATTTGTTTATTCCTAACTCACCATCCAAACAACATTTCTTCTTCTCAGAATAACACTATTCTCACTATTCCCAATATTTTCTTCCTAAAACCTTTATTCGTATACCATCCAAACGAGCCCTATTCATAAATAGGCCTACTCTTCACGAATGAATTATATTCAAATAGATTACTTATTCACGACGCATCCAAACGCCCCGAAAATGACTAAATTGTCCTTATTTTCAAATCATCAGTGAAATCTTGAAAGGGTATATCGGTAAAAAAAATCTTAATTCCACAGTTAATTTTTTTTCCCACCAAAATCGGAGGAGAAGATCTGTCCACGCGGATTTAAAATTATGTCTTCCCTTCACCGTGGTTCATCGAGAAAAATAAAACAGAAGCAGGTGAACAATTTTAATTTCTCTTCCATTCATCACGATTCCCCGTTTCTGGAGTGGACCCTTAGGGACTTCCCATCCGGAACGAGATTCTTCGAACGTTTTTTGATTTGAGCCGGTCGATTTAATCTCCTCAATAGTTAATAGATGTTCCGTGAGAATAGAATTCAACATTGATAGGCCCGAAAAATATTAACCGTTGAGATTAAATCGGATGGCTCAGATCAGAAGACGTTTACAGATCCGGACCCCTTCGCATTGAGTTTGAATCCTCTGGTTGGCTAAAAAAAAATGACCAGTGGTCTGAGCTGTTCGATTTAATCTAAACGGAATGATTTTTACGGGCCACATGAATCTCAATGAGCCAGGTATTAATCACGAGACATCCATTAGTGATCGGACGACTCAGATAAAAGAAAAACGACCAGAGGATCTCAGTTACTTTCACATCCACTGAAGTAATTGGAACCGCATCCTGTGTAGCGCGCTGCACTTTTATCGCTATCCGTTGGATCGAAACGAACAAACGTATTGAAAGTGGACTGAAATCCTCTACTATTGGAGGTCTACTGGCATCGCTATTTTATTAATATTTAAAAATTAAAAAAATTAATTGTTAAATCTAAACAATTGATCTTGTTCAATTTTACGAGCGATGCGTTTTCATATAAGTTTTATAAATTTTAGAGTTGATTTAATACTAGATCAAGTGGTCAACAAATAAACGAATCTGGTTATATTAATTCTAATACGTTCATAATTTGGTCACTTAAAATTGAGTATCAAATCGACTCTAAATTTTATAAAACTTATATGAAAATGCATCGTTCGTAAAATTGAATAAGATCAACGGTTTGAATTCATCATTTTAATTTTAAACTTTTTATATATAAAAATAAAATGTTTAAGTCGAATCCGAGAAAGAAGGGAGAGAAAGCGAGGAAGGGAGCCTGGTTTCTCCTCTCCTCTCCTGGGCTCCTGGGCTCCTGGCTCAACCGAACCGAGCTCTCGCCTTGAAGTTCCTTCCTTTCCTCACGCTTGACGGCTTGAGTCTTGACTCTTGACGCTTGCCTGAAGCCTGAATCTCCCTTCCCTTCCTCACGCTTGAGGCTTGAGGCTTGACGCTCGACTCTTCCCTTAATCCCTTCCTCTTCCTGAAAGCGACTAAACCCTGGAACAGCGTAGGGGCAGTCGAGTTTTTTATTAGTTTTTTTGCTTTACTGACTCCGTACCCTTGCCCCTTGGATTGGAATCCAACGGCTCGCTTCTCTCTTTCAGCGAGCATCTCTCCTCTTCAACTCTCGCTCCAGATGTCACAACCCTCTTAGTTTTCAAAGATTTTAATAGTATTTGTAAATCGTAAAGAACAAAAAGAAGAAATTGTAAGAAAGAAATTAATTGTAAATTAAGCAATTGTATTATATTTTTTCTCATGATTCATTACAATAGAGTTGTTTCTTATATCTCTACTATATTAAAAGCACCAATGAAAGAGTGTAAACCTTAAAATCAAGGGTGTATCCAACTCTTCAATTTGTGATATAAATGGTTGATAATATAATTTGTGTACCGGATGTCTTCAAATCAAGGGTTAAATTGTCCGTTGACCTTTCGTTCGGAGCGGAAAATATTTAGCGTAGATTGCTACGTACGCCGGTTCGAGCCTCGCTCTTTTCATTTTCATTCCTTTTATTTAATGAAGGTTTCTTAGATTGAACCGCCCCTTGAACATCTCCTGCCTAGATCGCAGTGTTGCTCCGCGCTCTTTCTCTCTCACACACTTTCCCTCGCAACAACGGCAATGATGAGACGTTATTTCTTCAATTTGCTTACGTTTTTTCTCCATTCGGCCCCCCATGCTCGAAAGGAATCCATTCTTCGCCGCTGCCTCACCTTCTTCCCCCATCTCCGTTCTCTTTCCCTAACTCTCGGGACCGTCCGATGAGGCTCTTGTTTGGATTTAATTTTGAAATTCGAATTTTGCATCGTTTCAATTTTGATTTTGAAATTCGAATTTGAAAGCCAACCTCTTAATCTCTTTTCTTATCTAAACATTGTATGGATCTCTGAGATTATTGCCGCCGACCCTGTGCCTCTTTCTCTTCGATTTTGGCACCTCCTTTCTCTTCGGTTCTGCATCTTCTTTTACCTAGCACTGTTGAGGTACGACATGACTTCTCTATTACCTTTTCTTTAATTGCTTTTCAGTTCATATAATTGAAATTGTCTGCCACAATAATTGGCTTATATGTAGTTTCTCTCCATTTGCTTGCCTAGCATTCCTCCTCAGGAAGAAAAGGAGATCATCGCGAGCCTAGCCAAGGAGACAAATGCTAACATGAAGGATGGCGATCTCTATTACCTTGAATTTTTTAAGCGTTGTATTCAATGTGCTTTGAACTGATTGCTATACAAGGTAAAGCTATTTCCTCTTTTAAACTAATCATTTGCATAATGTCTCGTGGATTTGATAAAAATCTTTGGAGATTCTTTGGCTTAATTTACGATGTGCTTGGGCAAATTAGGCCATGCATTTTTTAATTTAATAATTAGTGTCATTGAACTCATGCGCAATTTAGGTCTTTTCTTTAATATCTGGCTAAATTTTCAACAAATTTTGGTGTTCTTTACAAAAGGTTTCATTAAAGGGATTTGGGTTAACAGAAATTGGATTACCATTAGCGCCCATAAGTTGCTTGACAATTTGTTTCAATGAAAACAAAGCAACACATTTTGTACATGGAGAACCTTCCTGCTTTGTTAGGTTACATTTTTGTAATTTGATGTGTAACGTAGGTTGATTTTATGATGTTTAGAAGGCACACAATCTGGACCCCTACATCAAATGGCCATGATGTGAAGCAATTTTCAGACCTTTCTTCATCTCCCTTGCCTAGACCAAAGTTTGTCTCTGTTTCACTGTCCCTTCCCTTCCCTTCCCTTGCTCTTGTTGTCCCCTTAATCGGTCTCTTCTCTATACCACCTTTATCAGTATTATGGCCTCTTTTGTTTTGAAGATGACTCTCTATTGGATTTTCACAATTAAGTATTGGGAATTAAACGGTTGGAACTTCAAACCAAGCCTCTATTTATGCAAGTGTGATATTGAGGGTAAATTAATTGCAAATTAGTTTAGATTGTGGTACACAACATATTATTAGTTAGGCTGAATTTGGCTAGATCTTTGATCAGTGGTTAATCTTTTAATTTTTTTAGTTTGCTTTCATCAAAATTAAGTGATAAATGTTAATTATTTTTCAGAAAAAAAAATCTCGAATTTTATTCTTTCGGTCAGTTGGTTACCATATTAATCTGAATTTGAGCATAGCATTTTGATCTCAAGGGTATTTTTGGAATTTCTATAATTCAATCAAATAAATAGAACACAAAATGATTTGATAAATCTTCAGTGTTCCATGGAATTGCAACACATTTTGTACATATAGGTTTTTGTAACATTGTTGTTTTTCCGTTTATCGTCTTTTATTGAAGTTCCAAACATTCAATGATCTCTTTTATAAATTGGTAATCATGCACCTTTTTTCTAATTTGTTGTTCTTTTGGTAAAGCTAAGATCCTTTTGCAAGATTTTTCAAGTATAAATGTTAATTAAGAAATTCTAAGAGGTATATGAATTTAATCAGAAGTTTTTTTTTAATTGAAAGATCTTTCTCTTGTGTTGTATAAAAGCAGTGATTTGCGCATATGACATTTGGATGCCTAGCCAAAAAACTGGGGCAAACAATAATATTAATTGTGATTTTAATTATTAACTTTTTTTTAATTATTTGTACATGGATTAACCTCTTCTTCTTAAAATACGTTAATTTTTGCTGGTCTTTCATGACAGGAATAGAAGCAAATTACCTAAGATACATTTGTAGCTTACAGATCCTTTTCAATATTGGATCAAAGCATTTACTATTGACTTTTATGCTAAATTTTATTTTTGTAATTATCTTGTCTTCATTACGGATATCTTGCTATATTATGTGATGAGGTGAAAGTAGTATAATATTATGGTCAGCTCTCGAATTACTCAACATTGTCTATTTATATGAGCGGATGCTTGCAGTTATCTGATTTGTGTTTGTAATTTTCTCTTTCTATTAAATTACTATCATATTATATGAATGAATGCTTGCCGTTATAATATTGTCCACTAAAACCTCTCCATTTATTTGAACTATTGGCTTACCTCGAAACAAAAGTATATTTGTGGGGTTAATTAGAACACTAGGGTAGCAACTTATTTCTTTATTTTTGTTATTGTTCGAGAATGCACCATTTCAGGGTCGTTCCAAGCTGAATTGCAAGCATTGTGGCTGGCCATGAAGGTGCGGACGGAGCTCCAGTTGCACAATTGTGTTTTTCTCACAGATTGCCAACTATTGTGCAGGCTGCTCAATGGAGACCGTGTTTTAGATGCAGTTCCCTGGAAGTGTTTCTTTCAAGCTTTGGATGTAATTCATAGTTTTAGAGCTGATGAAAATGTCTCGTGTGTGTTTATCAATAGGGAGTTTAATCAAGAAGCACACAACTTAGCTAATTATGCTAGAAGGAATATGTTCGAAGGCCGGGGTGTTGATTTTAGGAATTGTTTTGGGCTGTAATTCCGTGACTTGTAATTCCCTGTAAACCTCGTTTGTTTAATGAATGCCTACGGGTTTCAAATGAAAAAAAAAAAAATCCATCTCTATGCAGGTTGTTTGCAAATTTGTCCACACATTGGGTGGGCATGTTTGCTAGTATATATATAATCACCGACTCTGTATCAGATTTGTTTGAATACAAAATAAAAATATTAAATTATTGCCATAATAATACTTGACGAAAGGAAATACGTATCCTATCCTACATATTCCTCTAACAATAATTTTAAAAACTGATAAAATAAGGCCCACTATTTTGGCCCATAAGCAACGCAACTTTTATCATGTCCAGCCCATATAAATCTTTCTTCTCTGACTCTGTCGTTCACGACACCAGAGTCCGGCTCTCTTCTCTTCTCTGCTCCTCTAAATAGCATGGCGATCGAATGCCTCATCTTAGGTACTCGCCTCAATTCAACCCAAAGCTCTTCTTATTTTTTAACAAGAACCAAAATAATTTTGATGTGAATGGTGCGGTCTATGTGGCAGGGGCGGGGCAGGAGGTGGGGAAGAGTTGTGTGGTGGCCATGATCGGAGGGAAGAAGATCATGTTCGATTGCGGCATGCACATGGGCTTCTCCGACCACCGCGCCTTCCCCCATTTCTCCCTCCTCTCCTCCAACGACATCTCCTGCGTCGTCATCACTCACTTGTACTGCGCTCTCTACCTTCACATTCATCCATTTTTTCATTCCCTTTCATTTTATGTGCCTTTAATTAATGCTTGCAGCCATTTGGATCACATTGGTGCTCTCCCCTACTTCACTGAGGTTTGCGGCTACAACGGTCCCATCTACATGACTGTAATCTCCCACAACTTTTCACTTAATGCAACCTCAATTTATACTTTACTAATTTACTTATTTATTTATGTTCTTCTCTACTCTTTTTTAATCTGAAACAGTATCCAACAAAGGCATTGGCCCCCTTAATGCTCGAAGACTACCGTAAGATCTTGGTAGACAGGAGAGGGCTGGAAGAACAATACACCTACGAAAACATTATACATTGTATGAATAAAGGTAACCATTTTTGTGTTTGCTTTCCTATTCTAAAAGTACTAATTTTCTATTTCAAATTGGACATGAGGGGAGAATGACGCCTCTTATTGATGGATCCCACCTGGTAACTTATTGGTCGTGGTCGAACAGTGGTTCAGCAATGCCATTCTATTTCATTTTATTGGTTTTAGACACTTGGGGATTATGTGTTTCATTTTTACTTCCCAATGCAAAATGTCTGTCTCCTTGGAATTCTAGGACTACGGCCTTGTACTTTACCTTTTAATTTAATGAATAATTAAGTTAAAAGCAAAATGACATAAATAATCAGTAGTAAGTATTTTTTTTTCTATGACAACTGTACAAAAGAAATTATGTATAATATTCATTTTCTTATCTCATGCAGTTATTCCAATTGACATAAAACAAACGATTCAAGTTGACAAAGATCTTCAGATCCGAGCCTACTATGCCGGCCATGTTTGTAAAATTAACAATTAAAGTATTCTGTTACCATTTTCATGCACATTATTTTACATCATTTGCTTACTGTACCTATGTTTAACTATTTTTAGGTGTTAGGAGCTGCAATGATTTATGCACAAGTAGGAGAAGAAAAAATGCTCTACACTGGTGATTATAATATGACACCAGATAGACATCTTGGCGCTGCTCAAATTGATCGTCTCTCATTAGACCTGTTGATAACTGAGTATGTTTAAATAATTATTTGCCTGAAATATTTGGCAAGTTAACATTGTGTCCTGCCAACTTAATTTCAGTGTGCTTCCATGTAGGTCTACATATGCTACAACTGTACGAGATTCAAAATACTCAAGAGAAAGGGAATTCTTGAAAGCAGTAAAAAAAGCTTTTCCCCTCTTATCTTTTATTATTATTTTTTTTCTATTGTTGAGTTTATTATGTTACATTTGTTTTGAGATTTTAATTTATTATTTTTGAATATTTATAAATCCCAATCTTTGTATCCATTAGGTTCACACATGTGTTGCTGCAGGTGGTAAAGTTCTTATCCCGACATTTGCCTTGGGAAGAGCTCAGGTACTTGCAGTTAAACTAAGTATGTTTTAAAGAAGAGTTGATATTTTAACTAAGTTTGTTTTAAAATTTTCATCAGGAGCTGTGCATATTGCTGGATGATTATTGGGAAAGAATGAATATTAATGTTCCTATCTATTTCTCAGCTGGTAAGACCTGGTACAAGTTCTATTTTCTGGAGCAAAAATATACTGTTGCTATTATTTAACAGCATAATTACTGGTCACTTTTTAAAGGGTTAACGATTCAAGCTAACATGTATTATAAAATGCTAATTGGGTGGACAAGCCAAAAGATCAAGGATAGTTACACTGTTCGCAACCCTTTTGACTTCAAGCATGGTACGGATACATATTCAGCACTTTATTATATTGAATGCGTAATTTTATGTAAAGTTTTGTTCTACCATCAGTTCCCAAGAGTCCAGAGCCTTCAAAATCAATGAAATGTCACCTCAACCTTATATTAAAAAACCTAAACAAATGATATTACCAATTTTTGGTTCAACTAATTAAATTTGAGTACCAGCAACCTCATGTTGTTTTCAAGTTTTAACTAATCAATTAGAGGACGTCTTAATTTTGAGAAAAGTAAAACAGAAAGGATAGTTCAGTAATTTTCCATTCGATAGCTAAACAGCACTGATTGTCTTTTACTTGGCTTGGAGTAATGAATATTTACGAAGTTTGGTGCTTGGTTGGGTATTTCTTATTTCCTTTATTAGCGATGTATTTGTTTGATATATTTATATTGATTTGCTATTGAACTATATGATGAACAGTGTGCCCCTTTGAGAGATCTATGATAAATTTACCTGGGCCATGTGTTCTTTTCGCTACACCCGGCATGATTAGTGGCGGATTTTCTCTCGAGGTTTTCAAGCAGTGGGCCCCATCTGATAAAAATCTTATTGCAATTCCTGGGTACTTGTCATTTCAATATTTCCTTGCCCTCTGTTTAATTTGAATTTTTTAGCAATTGATTTTTGAGGTCTTTCAACTGTGCAGATACTGTGTTGCTGGTACAATAGGCCATAAATTGATGTCTGGTAAACCCACACGAATTGATTTGGATAAAGATACCCTGATCGATGTCAGATGCCAGGTCTATTCCAACTCTAATTTTCTTCTGTTCTCATGCATTTCTATTATACCTTATCCCTTTTTTCTTTTGCTTTTTTATGTACTAGATTCATCAGTTGACATTCAGCCCGCACACTGATTCAAAAGGAATCATGGACCTAGTTGAGTTTCTCTCTCCTAAGCATGTCATACTAGTTCATGGTGAAAAACCAAAAATGGCAGCCCTAAAACAAAGAATTGAGTCTGAACTTGGAATTCAATGTGAATACCCTGCAAATAATGAAACGGTGCTTGTGCCAACTACACAAAGCCTTAAAATCAGTGCCTCTAAAACATTCGTAAGAAATTGCACCACCGAGTTGGATGGAGACGAAAGGATTGCTGAGGGCATTTTGGTAATGGAGAAGGGCCACAATGCAAAAATTGTTTCTGAGGAGGAGTTTCTTGAAACAATAGGTGCGGAAAGAAATGTGGTAAGTTTTACTGGGTGGATGTCTCCCCTTGCCCAATGAATGATATCTATTGGAAGTTTGGGACATAGGCTGATTCTTGCTTTAGAGAAAGAATAGTAGATTCCTGGAGGTTAGTGAGATTGTGTAAAGTAGGATTCTCTCAAATCTTCAGGTTTGTTCAAATAAAAGTTGTAGTGATAGAACAGATGAGGATGCTGAAGAAATGGCAATATATTTATGTTGCAGTTGGTCAATATGGGATGAAGGCTTGGCTCAAATTTGTTTCTCTGTCATTAAAAGTATGGGATCAACAGGTGGAAACAAACTATTGGTTAAATGCGAATGCTATGACCTTGATTCTAATTTCTAGGGACCATTTTGAAATTGTAGTATGTGAAATTAAGTTGAATATTTAACATCTGTCTTTATATATCTTTCTTTCTCCTGCCTATGTTGGCAACAATATTAGTGTAAGTGTACTGATGCATGTGTTAGTTATTTTCATGTCCAGTTATGATCTCCTTTGTATTGGAGGACCTTGCAAACTGTCGCTAACACTGAGCCATGCTGGTTTCTCGCTTTTCTTTTCCCTTGAAAAAACTACAGCCTACAGTTCATATTTTTGTCCTTTGCAATTTTTTTGAAGGTTTTTTCTCCTTTGCAATTGAAATGACCAAAACTGTTGTGATTGAATTACCATTGTTAAATTCTAAATTACTGATTGTTTAATATCTCATTCATGCCAGCGTCGTCTGTCAGTCACACCTAGCTTTTTTTTTTTTTTTTTTTTTTTGATGAATGCCAGTAGGCACTAAATTCATTAAACTTAAAGTCTTTGTACATCAGATTGCCAGAAAATACAGTAAGAAATTCCTGGTGTCTCACTATCCTAAGCCTTAAACTAGGCTGTCAATGGGTAGGATACGATACGGTGGAGACATTTTTCATATCCGTACCCCTTAAAATTTTCTTTACCCATACTTTACCCTTACCTGTAAAAATTTGACTTTACCCATACCCTATCCTTACCCGTTAAGAATTAACGATAAGGGTAGGGTAACGGTAGAAAATGGATAATAATGTTAATAACTCAATGAAAAAATATTGTATAATAGAGATAAATAAATATTATCAGATAAATATATTAATAAAGTGCAACATTGAATAATACTTTAAATATAATAAAATCATACTATATCTTCTCATGTCAATTGCCACAAAAAGTTATATAACTAATTACTAATTATACAATATTTTCTCAAATGACAATTGAGAAAAAAGGATTTTCTGAAAAAGTTTATTATTTTTTTAATGTAGCCTGTGAATAAAAAAATATAATTAACATATCTATTGAATCTTACCATTATATCTTCCCAATTTAACGTATTATTATTTCAATCAAATCTTATAATTTAATTGTCTAGTTTAATTATTAACATATCAATTGAATCTTACAAATATATCTTTCGGATTTTAGTTTGTTATTAACGTATTAATTGAATCTTACATTTATATTTTTTTATTATGATAAAGATTAACGATACGGGTAATTAACGAGTACGAAATAGCCTTATCCATATCCTTACCCAATAAATTAATGAATTTTTTTTTATCCATACCCATATCCGATAACTTAACGAAAATAAAACCTTACCCATACCCGTCTTATCGAATATAATATAGATAGAATAAAAGATTAAAATTTAAAAGGGTATCATTGACAGGCCTACCTTAAACCCACGGAAAACAAATAGCAGAACAAAAAGCAAACAAATAAAAAAAAGAAAAACAACTACTCCAGAAAGTAAGCAAATCTAATAAAAATAAACAACGATCTGAAATCCTCCATAACCTTACCTACTGACACCAGGTTTTCCACAGCAAAACAATTTGCACCCTGTGAAAGTATCTTTCATCTATTTCCCTCAAAATTTTTCCCTGCTGCTGCAACGCCATGTGTGGCCTTCCCTGGTAATGTAATAGCTGGGTGCCTATCTACACCATAAGGTTTTGCGAATGATTACGTTACATGGGGGGGTTGGGGGGAACCAGATCCTCTGGTCGGCAGACCACCTGGTCGTTTTAGATCTGGGCCGTCTGATTTAATCTTAATGGCTATGGATGCCCCGTGCTAGTACCACGATTGATAGGCCCGAAAAAATATTAACCGTTGAGATTAAATCAGACGGTCCAGATCGAAAACGACCAGAGGATCCGACTCCGGGTTGGGGGGTGTCTTCTCTGCAAAACTTTTTCCTAATAATAATATTTCATTTTGAATTTTTACCAGGTTCTTCATAGGAACCAGAAAACCCAATTCTCTGGAGGATTATATATATATATATATATATATATATATATATATATATATATATATATATATATATATATATATATATATATATATATATATATATATATATATATATATATATATATATAACCCTCACTCAATAACAGACGAACATGTACGAGAAAAATAAAATACTCCATTCACAATTACCTAATGAGCGTTCTTACTCTTTTTGAGTAAAATTGGTTCACATATTTTAAGAAAGCAAGCAATAGTTGCTACTTATTTTGTTTGAGCTTTGCAATGAAGCAGATCTCCATCTCAGGGTGCTTTCCTTTGAAAAAAAAAAAAGGGAATCAATATAGTTGATGCACGATAAACCGGAGTTGAATAAAATGTTTGGAGGAGCCGAGGCAAAACTCAATTGAACACATGACATTAGTTTAATGCGGTTTTCTACTTCACTTGTAAGTTGTTGTAACAGAAAATTTTATTGGATTTGGGCCCAACTACACTGTTACCAAAACATCAATCTAATTTTGTACTAGCCTTTTTTTAATTCAAACTCCAAATACACACACACACACGTTATGATTTTTTCCCCCAAAATATACTGATTTTATTCAAGTTTCAAATATAAGTTATGGTTTAATATTAATAGCCAAACATTATTGTAATGTATGTAAAATCCGGATTCAAAAAATTCTAGGAGATCTATCTCACTTTTTTATTTATTTTTTATTTTATTAATTATTTTTTGAATCCAATCTCAGTATCTCACCCACAAACGCATGATGCAATGCACGTCGCTCATGTGCACAATCAGTAAAACGCGCCACAACCCACAAGTGAGAAATTGAGATCCGCTGCCGCGCGACACAGCGTGTCGCGCGGTATGCTGGCCGTTTGATTAAGATCCAATGGACAAGGGAGCCCCGTGCATGTAACCTAGATTGGTAGGCCCGCAAAAAATAAACCGTCCGATCAAGATCAGACGGCTCGTAGTGCGCGACACGCGGTGTAGCGCAACAGCGAATCCGAATTGGTGAGAAATTTTATTTATTTCTCCTCTCCTTAAGACACAAGTTCGCTTATAAATTTTGCCGTACAGTAACTGCAGATATGTGTTGACACTGAAAGCGGTCCCCACAAGCTCTACAACTAGTGATCTTAATGGCGGTGAATGGCCAGTTCGCCACACAAATTGACGATTCATGGTCGCCACAGCTGATCCGGAGTCAGCGTGAGATCGCTCGGTGCTCAACCAGTCAGCATTCCAGATCCGGTGACAACGGCCTCTGAACAGCAATTTCATTAAAAATTATCTTTTTATTATGACCAACCAACCAATACCATCTTCGCACAACCAATTGTTTATTTCAAAAATCAGATTTATTTAATTTAAGTGAGGGGTTTGGTGGATGACTGGGCTCTCCATTTCTTTCTTATATTTTTATTGAACTAACTCTACTAGACTACTAGTCTACTACCACTTGCCTCCAACTTTCGCAGGCCGAATAAATAGACCAAATTTGGTGAACCTTTCCTATGCATCTATCACTCTCGTTGCAAATACAGTTTTTTTTTTCTTTTCAAAAAATTAAGTAAACAACAAGTAATTTTCCTTTCATATAGCCAGCAGAAAGAATTGGACTTTTTCGTTTGCCAAATAATTTGCTTGATAATGGTTCCAAAATAAATGTCTTGAACATAATTAAGTATGTTTTGAGCTAAAATATCAAAATCTGCAATTAATTAACTCCACGTTCTGAAAGAATTGGACTTCCTCGTTTGCCAAATAAATAGCTGTATAATGGTTCCCAATTAAATGCCTTGAATATTATTACGTATGATTTGAGATAAGATATTAAATTCTACAATTAATAACACCACATTCGCGTGAAGTAACACTAGTACACTAAGATCTACGACGGAATTTTACAAGAAGGACCTTACATGATTGATAATCACCAAGGTGTATTTGGATGAGCCATGAATAAGGAATTTCGATATGCGTACTTATTCAATTTTCTTATTTTTATACCATAGTTTTGTTAGTATAAGAATAAGAGTCCAAATTTCTTATTCTTGTATTGTTTGGGTTACACAAAAATAAGAATAAACACGCATACCGAAATTCCTTATTATTATCCTTATCCCAGCTGGTGTGCTTTCAGCATCTCAATCAATCATCAGAATCAGACCATGAAGAAAAGAAAAGATGCTCCTTTAAGAGGTGTAAGTGTCAAGA
>JAMFTS010005251.1:0-28070 GCA_028095005.1 Rhynchospora pubera | reverse complement strand
AAATTTATAATTCAACTAAATGGTTCGCAGTTTAATTAGATCAAATTGAGGCGCAAAAAACGGTGTATTGAGCTATGATTAGAGCTTTTAATCAGTTTGATGAAGTCTTGGAAAAATATCTTACGATAACTTGAACTTTCAGAAGTTTGAAAAACTAGGGTCATGACTTTGCCCCTGTCGAGTTTTGATTAAAAATTTCTAAGCAGACTCCCACGTTTTTTTTGAAAAATATATATATTTTTATTTCATTAAGACTACATTAAGTTACTTTCTTTTTTTACTTTTTTAAAATAGACAAAAAAAAAATTAAGGTTTTGAACACAAAACACCAAATTATTTATGCACAGCTCTTAAAAATTTTATTAACATTGTAGTTCAACATCAATTGATGTCCACGATATATGTATGACCACTAATAATAATATGGCATTGTATTTTTTTATGGTAAATAAGCAACAGAAAATTCATGAATTTCACATTTTTATCACATGGACTTTGTGGAATGCATGAAACCATCTACATTTCTTTTAATTTATCGACTTCTTTTATTTTAATCTTAAATATTTTTTGTCTTAAAGATATCAACAGAATATTGGAGGAAATCAACTTAGACAAAATTTTGTCTCTTAATCTAAAGTGTTTCCTCTGTTACAATTATATTAAAAGAAATGTGAGAAAAGAGAGGGATGAGAGGGAGCCTTCTTACAAAATACACCAACTGCAAAATACTCGTCGATTTTATGGAAAAATTAAAAGAGAGAAAATATGACAATGCATATTAAGAAACAAACCCTATTACTTAAATGATTTCAGATAATAATTATACCTCCAATTCCAAGCAAAAGATTGACATAAGCCCCAACCATGATGCAAAATTCTAATATATTACTGCAAAAAAGAATAAATAGTTAAATACAATTCAAAATTTCATGAAATAGCTTCCCATTCAGAGCTAAATGACATTTTTAGACGTAGTGTTTTCACCTAATAAATAGCCTTATTTATAAAAAAACAAAATAGTACCTTAAAATCATTCATTTTTTTCGTTTTGCACAAACAAATTTTAAACTCTTCATTCTTTTATAATAAAGTCAGTGTTGCGCCTGTTAGAGATATGTCCTAGAAGCCAATCAGTTGGTAGCTATTATATTAGTTTATGTTATTGATGATACTTGATCATTTATTCCTAGAGATTATTATTGACAGATCATTCAGGTTGAGGATCTGAATTGTAGATCTCTGTAGATCATTCGTGAGAATGACAATAATATCTCTAAAGAGTCCATAGTCTTGATAATTAACAAGGAACATTAATTATCATATAAGACTAGTATGCAAGTTAAGTGATGATTATGTTCTACAAATCATAGGTAAAAAGTTACCGACTTAATTGCTTATGTGTATGTTACTGAACATAGCACATGACATGACCCAATGAAATAAATATATGGATTGTGTTATGTGTCATTATTTATTTCATACGTGTTTGATTCTGAGTTTGAGATGATTCAGTTTCTCCACATGAGGATAGGTTCTATAAATATCGTCTAACGCTGATTCCTGATAAGGGCTGCTATACGGACTTTATTTATGTTCTCTTGAATTGTGCGGGGGGGGGGGGGGGGGACTGTTCATCAAGACAACCGTATGTCCCTCATTAGTTCACCTAGTGAGTGATGATATCTACTGGGTCCCTTGATGGAGTTGGATCGTATGCGCGCAACTAGGCGATCAACTCTAGATCAAGAAACGTATAATCTGCAAGAATGACACATTCCTATCTTGGATTATACACGGATATCATGTGACATAAGAATCAAAACAATAAGATACCATTTCTTATGTAGGATTGAAGTGCTGTATTGGAACAATATTTGTTTATGTGAATTGGGAATCATAACGTGTTGCTAGATACCGCTTATGATTATTGGAAACAAATGACGATTTATTTTTCCATGGCCAACATAGCATAAATCCTCAAAGGGTCACACAAATAGGACTTTGACCATACGGTGTATTATTTATTTGATTGCATTAATGAATGCAATAATATGATATGTTGATTAATTAATTATATACCGTTGCGAACCGTTATAATTAATTAAGTCTAGGAATCATATTGAAATAAATTAATGCACTTGCTAATTCCAAAATAATTATCAATAAGTTGATAATTAATCTCACTCAACAATATTTAATATAATTATTATAATTATATTGAATATATAGGCTTTATTTAATTAAGTCATTTTTAGTCCAAACAATAAGTCATTGTCTTAGTCCATTAAATATTTGATTTAATGTATTTAAAAGATAAAATGGAAAGATTTCAAATGGTCCAAGGAGGCCATACGTGGCCGGCCATAGAATGAGTGGCACAATTTTAATTAATGATATTAATTGGAAAGATTAGGTGGATATATGGGTATTTTTGAGTGTCAAATGCGAATCCCTAATTGCCATCTTTTCTCAATCATTCTGGTGGCCGCCACCTATCTAAGAGGAGACAAATTAGTTTCTCTCTTCTTTAGTTTTCTTTTCATGGCTAATTGATAGGTCTCATGTGTTGAGAATAGCTATTCACTGATTGATTGTCGATTGGAAGAGGAATAGCGAGTGGATTAGCTTTGTTCTTACTCGTGCTAGCACATGAGATTAGAACTTGGTTAATCTCCTAGGTGGATTCGAGGCAACCAGAGGCAGCCGTGAAGAGACGAGCACTCCACCGATTCCAAGTGATTGGATTCGAGCCTTCCGGATACGATTTCGGAAGAGGTAACCTCCTACGCTTCTTTATTTTATGATGTTAAATGACTTGAATGACTAGATCCGTTAATCGTGCGTATTAATTCCTTATTAAATGTTAATAGAAATTAAAATTGCACGTGGAATTGAGTTCCTAACAGTGGTTTCAGAGAACTGGTCATTATTCAAATTTTTTAACATTTTTAAATCGAGAAATTTGTAATTAACAAAGTTAATTAGTAATGTGTGTGCTTGCTGTCTGAAAAAAAATCTATTTTTCTGTTTTGTTGCCTGTTTTTCGTGACGTAAAATTCTCTGGAATTTTTTCTGTCTTACTGGAGGTTGTATATCTTTGAGTCGTGGTTCTTTTGGCTCTAGTTTCACTATTTTATAAATAGTTATGAATTTTTAGTGAATTAAACGGTAACGGTGCGCAGATCTGCCGTTCTGCTGCATAGTTCTGTTTGTTGGGCAAGAAAGACGTAATTTTTTGGAAAATACCTACCTGTATCTTTTGGCTATAATTAATCTAGACTTGATACTCTTTCTGAATATGTGTAATTTGTTACCTCTTTCGGATTTTATGTGTATGTTCAAGTATGGAAAGAATCGATATCATCAGATCTGTCTTTCTAAACAAGCTGGTTGTTTTGACAAAATAAAATTATTGAAGGAATTTTACAGGAAAGTGTTGGAATAGAGTTGTTCTATTTCGAATTAGGATTCCGTAAAAACTAGTTTTATAATTTTTCGACAAGGTTTGATGCTTCAACTGGGTCATAACTTTTCGGTCGTCAGTCTGTTTCAGAACTGGACTTGTTACTTGTATGACATTTAACTCGAAACTTTTGAAAAAACCTTGCTGTTTCTTTTTCCATGGATAGGTAGCCAATTGTATGTGCTAAGTTTTCTGTATAAAATTTTTATATGAAAACTGTAAAGAAGATGATTCTTTAGACCAAATGGTTGAGATGAAAAACAGAAAATCTGATAACGGTGTTTCGCGCACAATATCAGGATTTGTCTTTTTTGATTCTCCCTGATGGTAAATGATCTCTTTCTAAAATTTTTACTCGTAGTTGTACTCATTGTATGGAGCTCTCTGGATTTACGTAGGAATTTTTGGAGACCGAAAAATTTTGGATTTTATCGGGTCCCAAATTGCTTATTTTAATTAGTTAAAATATATTCTAATTAATCAATTAGTTGAAATATTAATTAGAACACTCCTTAAATACCCTCCTCTCTGTTTTTGAATTGTAGATTAAATTTCAAAGGTTTAAACAAGTAGTTGTAATGTTAAACTTTTTTGCATTTGAAAAACGAGCGACAAGCATACACAAAGATTCTAATTAATGAAGTTAATTAAGAACAAGTTAAATCATGTATATTGTATATATGCTAACTCGTTTTTGTAGGAGGATCGTGGGTTTAGTATGGCTCAAGATTTCAATGCCTTGTGGTTTGTAATTGTATGCATGTGTGAACGTGTGTAATGCGGCCTTTGGTGCCATTAATTAATTTTGATTAATTTTAATGTAACTTGTGAGGTTTGCATGTCCCTAAGGCCTAGGAGGGAATTAGGATTTTTCCACATGTATTTATTTCCATTAATTATTAGATAGGATCTAGATAATTAGTGGGAGGGCTTAAATTAGATTAGTCTTGCTACATGGAGATGCGGCGAAGACTAATATGCAAGCTGGAGCCATACAAACCCACAACAATGTTTGTGTTTTGAGATGCATGTAATTATGTGATTGTTTGAATGCTATGAAATGTCATAGGATAGGTATGGGTGTATGTTGACACGACCACCAAACAAAGTCGCATAATAAATGTTCCATTAATTTGATTAAGGCGACCGCCCTCCTTCTCTCTATCCCCTTCACGTCGTACGGTGTCCAAATGACGCATTCCGCCGACGCGGGACGTCATTGGTCAACCATCAAAAGTCAGGGTGTAAATCGAATTTACTAGGAACAAATAGAGAAATGTTACTTATCGATGGACCCTAATCGGATTGGACTTCGGGGCGAAGTTTGTGGATGCACATGAGACATTTCACAAACCAAGAATCATATGGTTGATATGATTGGTTAGAGAACCTATCCTGTCTAGTTGTGCGGGTGTCATGCCGACGCTGGCATTTTCTCAACGAAAATGGGGATCTTGAAAACCGACTACATTTGGGACATTAAATGAATGTAGTGGGAGTTTTGTTTATCATTATAAATAAAATATTGCATAAACTAAATGAACTTAAATTGACATTGTTATAGATACTAAATGTGTTGCGATCAATCTTTGAAAAAGAACAAGCTCGTTTCGAAAGGAACTTACTTGGAGAAGTAGTATCGATTCCTAAGACACTGTTCTTAGTGAAGAGAAACTTGAGTATGTTAATTCCCAATTTATTTCCTCGACTTCCTGAACGTAGCATCACGATACTTGATTGACTTTTACGAAAAATTATTCAATAAAGCGAATGCCGATATCCTCATTTTAGGATCTCTAGACCTTTGGATTAGAGAATTCATACGGACTAGATTTGTCTCCTACGCTCGCATCCACTTACTCAAGAATGAGTTCTTAGAGAAAGTAGATGTTGACTCAATCATTTATGATCGAGTAATAGAGCATGAATTAAGTAAGAGAAACTTCTTTTAAGAAGGTACATGAAAGTTCCATTGGCTTGCGAACTGAAAGGTTTGAGTAGCTAATTGAAAACTAGAGATATCAAGATCTCCAATATCAAGGATTGTTGATATTGTCATACAATCTCTTCCTAATTAAATGAATGATATGATGTTACATTTTGCAAACTTGTTTGTGTAAATTGTAATTAGCTAAGTATTTAAGAAATACTTCGCTTAAGTATGAGTTGAGATTTCGAGACCCTCATTTGTGACCGTATGTCACATGAGATGTTTCATTTGCCGTTTATGGAGGCATTTGAAAGGTTGTCCGAAATACCATGATTATCGTATTGGAAATGTTCTAACCCTTCAAGAGTATTTGTCGTTCAAATTATCTCGCTATCTCTAATTCACACTAGTAACTTGGTACTAGTTCATACGCTTGCATTTAGTGAAATGTGTAAGCAATGAAGAATGAGAGAAAGTTCGAGAGTAGTAGAGTAAACTCCGTATAAGGAAATGGCTTATTAACTTAAACCACTACCATTGGATACGTAGAGTTGTCTTTACTAATAGGAATTATAGGTCGAGTACCTCATTCCTTGCATCCTAAAACTTTATCTCCATTTCATATCGATGATGGATGATTATGTTTTGTAAAGGACAAGCGATGTTCTTTTATTGTGGATTTGTTTATATGATTTCATGTCTATTGCTTGAATATGCTTGAAATGGATAAAAGAGTTTTGAATGACAAATAGGATGCGTAAGACTTCACATAAAGTATTTGACTTTCGTGTGAAATGACCGCTTAGTCATACGTAAACGAGAATCACATTATGAGAGTCTACATAGCGTAGTGCTCGTAAATCAATTCGATTGCGAATCAAATTGAGATATGTGAATCATGTTTGCTAGATGACAAATAGCGCCTTTGACCTATAAAGGTTTAAGGACAAGTAACTTGATTATGACTTATACATATCGATGTATTTAGACCTATAAGTACTTGTGTAATGAATGGTTGTTGACACTTTACTACTTGACCAACGATCATAGTAGATAGCAACGTATCTATCTAATAAGGTATAAGTGTGAACCTTTTGACAAGTTCAAAGAAGTTCAAGAGTGAAGTTGAAAGACCATTCAAGAAAGGTATAAGTCTTACAATTGGTCATAATAAATAGCTAAGTCATATGATTTGATGCATTATCTAAAGAGTGTGAAAATAGTTTCACAACTCACTCCATTAGGAACATTATATTAGTGTAGTGTTTCCAAGAATGGAGGTATCAAACTTTATTTGATATAGTTCGATCAGTAATAAATCGAATTGACTTAATCGACTCATATTAGGGATTCGTGTTTGAGTACAATATTGTTTATACTGAATAATATTCCATCGAAGTCCATTGAGAAAGATATCTTACGAGATTTGATCTCTAAGTACATTATTTCTCAAGATTTGATGTTAAGAACCTTATTTCAAGATTTGTTGACTGATAAGCTTGAACCCAAATAGGACGCTTAATGTTTTTGTAGGATACTTAAATTAATCGAAGGTACTACTTCTACGAACATGATAAGAACAAACTAGTTGTTGCTCATCATGACGTAGTTTTAGAGAATAACGTTCTCAAGAAAAAGTAGTGGGAGTAAAGTGAACATTAAAAGAGTTTATGTGTCACTACAAGAAGTACCATTGTGGGAAACTTGTCACTCCATACATGGTGCTTAGTGGGAGTTGAGCAGAACTTCATTCACAAGTCGTTTTGAAAGAAAGAAGTTCATGAGCACGCTCGCTTCTAATGACGACTTAAACATATCACGAGCTGATGATGTTTGAGAAACTCAGTATATATGAGGATCAAGAACTCATTTTACAAGTCGTTGTGTAAGAAGTTCATAAACCTCGAGCACTAATCCTACAAAAGGTCAACGAAAGTGATTGTCTAACTGAAAGGTGTATAGACATCACGACATCCTCGTACCTGGCATATGAGGATCCGTTGATAATTAAAGGACCGATGGAAGAATCCGATTCCACAAGTATGGTTTGAACACATGTGATCTTTAAGTGAATCCATGTGTAACAACAAGGTATAGACCTTTGTTGATGTTCATGAAGGAGCAATCCGACAAGAACATTCAAGTCTTTAAAGAAAATACATGGATGACAAGTCGACTATGTACAAAGCACAGCTTCACGCTTGTGGCTATGTCTAAGTCGATGACGAGTTGACTATGTACAAAGCACGGCTTTTCGCTTGTGGCTATATTTAAGTCAGTTAATAAAGATCATTCTAGCAGTAGTTGCATTTCATATATATTGATATGTGGAAAGATACATCAAAACCATCTTCATTGATTGAATGAAAAAAGATGTTGTGTATATGACACAAATCAAGGTCTTGATTGATGTATTGCTAGAAACACATGCGTGCTTCAAGGATCCATAAATGGATAGAAGCAAGCACTGTGGAATAAATATTTTGACAAAGAAGTCAAAGAGTTGATCTTCGTCAAAAGTTTCTTGTATAGACAAGATATTCAGTGGGAGCATAATTGTGTTATTTGTATTGTACAAGATAACTAGATATTAATTGAGAAATAACATTAATTAAACGAATATTGTCAAGGTCTCATTGAAGAATGATTTCTTGGGCAAAATCACCTGAATCTTAGGAAACAAAATCTATGAAGATTGATTATGATGGATGTTAGGTTTGAGGAAATGTGCATATAATGACGAAGCATCCTAGAAACATGAAAGGTAGACTCCAATAAAGGATGTCAAATCATGTCATGTGGCATATAACTTGAGTTTGACTCGATTTATTGCAACTCAATTCGAGAAAAAGTGCATGAAGCAATTCAAGCATTCTTTCGTTACGAGTTTCATTATGTACGCCATTTATGCACATGCCCCAATGTGTTGTATCCAAGGAATGTGACAAACAGTTGTCAAGTGGATACATGGAAAATACGTTTGGACAATAATCAAAGGATATTCTCGAGTATCTTATGAGAAAGAGAAATATGTTTTCATATGTTATGATGAAAAGGAGCTGTGTAAGTTGTTACACTGATGCCAGATTTCGAAAGATTGATATAATCACAATTGAACTACATATTTTGCTTAAAAGTGGTGTTGTAAATTTAAAAAAATGTTCTAAATGGAATATTACAACCGTTTCCGTCACCAAAGCAAAATACATAGCAACTTGTGAAGCAACGAAAGAGAATAGTTTGGATCAAGAAGTTCTCAGTCAAGCTGATATGATTGTATGCATCTCGAACCATAGCTTAGTCTTGAAGAACCCAATATTTGATTGGTGATCCAACTATGATCTATAATAGTATCACTTGATCTCATATGATGATGATCAAGACTATATACATAGGAGTATATATATATGTGTAGGTTCAATTAAAAGTGGATAGTTTCGCGAACACAGCGAAGACTCTGACATAACCTCTACCTTAAGCAGTATACGAGATGCTATCGAGCATCCATATGTTATGGACGTATGAGTAACTGTCTTTAAGCGTATTATTTCTTTTGAGGTTTGAGACATGTATATATATAGATATATGACATCGTTCTCATTTCTTCACAGGCTAGATCACTGTTGATTGACTCCAGGCCAAGTGGGAGATTATTAGAGATATGTCCTAGAAGCCAATCAGTTGGTAGCTATTATATTAGTTTATGTTATTGATGATACTTGATCATTTGTTCCTAGAGATTATTATTGACAGATCATTCAGGTTGAGGATCTGAATTGTAGATCTCTGTAGATCATTCGTGAGAATGACAATAATATCTCTAAAGAGTCTATAGTCTTGATAATTAACAAGGAACATTAATTATCATATAAGACTAGTATGCAAGTTAAGTGATGATTATGTTCTACAAATCATAGGTAAAGAGTTACCGACTTAATTGCTTATGTGTATGTTACTGAACATAGCACATGACATGACCCAATGAAATAAATATATGGATTGTGTTATGTGTCATTATTTATTTCATACGTGTTTGATTCTGAGTTTGAGATGATTC
The DNA here is from genome assembly GCA_028095005.1 of Rhynchospora pubera. Taxonomy (NCBI): domain Eukaryota; kingdom Viridiplantae; phylum Streptophyta; class Magnoliopsida; order Poales; family Cyperaceae; genus Rhynchospora; species Rhynchospora pubera. Next base: position 18,620 of record JAMFTS010005251.1, on the reverse strand, counting down.
AGTTTCTCCACATGAGGATAGGTTCTATAAATATCGTCTAACGCTGATTCCTGATAAGGGCTGCTATACGGACTTTATTTATGTTCTCTTAAATTGTGCGGGGGAAATTGTTCATCAAGACAACCGTATGTCCCTCATTAGTTCACCTAGTGAGTGATGATATCTACTGGGCTCCTTGATGGAGTTGGATCGTATGCGCGCAACTAGGCGATCAACTCTAGATCAAGAAATGTATAATCTGCAAGAATGACACATTCCTATCTTGGATTATACACGGATATCATGTGACATAAGAATCAAAACAATAAGATACCATTTCTTATGCAGGATTGAAGTGCTGTATTGGTACAGTATTTGTTTATGTGAATTGGAAATCATAACGTGTTGCTAGATACCGCTTATGATTATTGGGAACAAATGACGATTTATTTTGCATGGCCAACATAGCATAAATTCTCAAAGGGTCACACAAATAAGACTTTGAACATACGGTGTATTATTTATTTGATTGCATTAATGAATGCAATAATATGATATGTTGATTAATTAATTATATACCGTTGCGAACCGTTATAATTAATTAAGTCTAAGAATCATATAGAAATAAATTAATGCACTTGCTAATTCCAAAATAATTATCAATAAGTTGATAATTAATCTCACTCAACAATATTTAATATAATTATAAAAATTATATTGAATATATAGGCTTTATTTAATTAAGTCTTTTTTAGTCCAAACAATAAGTCATTGTCTTAGTCCATTAAATATTTGATTTAATGTATTTAAAAGATAAAATGGAAAGATTTCAAATGGTCAAGGAGGCCATACGTGGCCGGCCATAGAATGAATGGCACAATTTTAATTAATGATATTAATTGGAAAGATTGGATATATGGGTATTTTTGAGTGTCAAATGCGAATCCCTAATTGCCATCTTTTCTCAACCATTCTGGTGGCCGCCACCTATCTAAGAGGAGACAAATTAGTTTCTCTCTTCCTTAGTTTTCTTTCCATGGCTAATTGATAGGTCTCATGTGTTGAGAATAGCTATTCACTGATTGATTGTCGATTGGAAGAGGAATAGCGAGTGGATTAGCTTTGTTCTTACTCGTGCTAGCACATGAGATTAGAACTTGGTTAATCTTCTAAGTGTACTTGAGGCAACCAGAGGCAGCCGTTTAGAGACGAGCACGCCACCGATTCCAAGTAATTGGATTCGAGCCTTTCGGATACGATTTCGGAAGAGGTAACCTCCTACGCTTCTCCTTTTATGATGTTAAATGACTTGAATGACTAGATCCGTTAATCGTGCGTATTAATTCCTTATTAAATGTTAATAAAAATTAAAATTGCACGTGGACTTGAGTTCCTAACAGCGCCTACTGTTTAGTTAATAGGTTTCATGCACTTAAAAAAAATTTTAACAATACAAAAAATAAAATGCAAAGTTAGTAATATTCCTTTTGTTTTTGTTTTTTTTTTAAAAAACTAACCGATAAGTCAGTCTTTAAATGGTATATATCTATCATTTGATCACGTGGGTGGAAAAGATTAGAAGGTTTATTTCGATGAACTTCAGCATTTTGTTTCTCAAAAATGAAAAATATAAAATCATCACTACACCACAAGAATAAATCATGTAAGCAAAATTTAAAAAAATGTCACATTGACTATCAATAATAAACTAAATAGAAATGGAACATTTCAAGTGCAAGAAAAGATGAACATGATTATCACCTTTATATTATTCATTACACATGAGCTTATGTTAGAAATTAATATCAGGGAGACACGCAATCAAGCAATCAGAGCGTGTGTCTCCTTTACCTGTCACGCGACTTTATTTCTCCCCTCTCTCACCCATATGCGCGACTCAAGCACGATCCTCTCTTCTCTTCGCAAATTCCTCTTCCCTCACTCTTTCGCGCACATCTCCTTCTGCCCCATGTCTGCTCTTCGTTCTTCTTCTCTGTCTCCTCACACTCTTGCATTGTTGGCGTCTCCTCTTATATATAGTTTTGCCATGGTGAGTCGCGACTCACCAAGGGTCTGTGAGTCGCGCTCAAAATTTCTAAATCTAGTTCAAAATGACCGATCAAAACCGTCTGATACGATCTCCCTATTGAAACTCCATACAGACTGAATTTTATATTTTTTTGAAATTTTAGAAAATCGATAATCTAATTAGTTCTCAACCGTTCAAAAACATCCATTTTTAAAAATCTGAAAGAAATACTTAAAATTAAAAAAAATATATATATAAATTTTGGTCAGCATGAAGATTTCAATAGGGAGATCATATTGGACGGTTTGGATCGGTCATTTCGAACCTGTAACAGCCTAGATTTTTAGTTTTTGTGACATTTGTTTTTTTATTCAATTTACTTCCAAACCAGAATTATAAGATAGTCAATTCAATTTCTTATCTTATACAGTTATTTTTGTACACTGCTATTTTTTATCCTCACTTCTTATCTAGATTGGTAGTTATTTAATACGGTTATTAAGACACGCTATAGAGGTCGTTATTTAATTTTGTAAATCGGCATCTGTGCAAGAGGTGATTATTTTTAATAAGAATTTGCCTATGAAAAGAGGTGGTTATTTTTTTGAGGTGCATGTATAAACACAGGGTTAATTTTAGAGGTAGTTATTGCTCTAATAAGGTTAAGAGACGCTATATACTTGTACCTCTTCCTTTTAGTTGTTTTATGCATCCCCGTGTTCTTCTCTGTTAAAACCAATATCTCCCTTCTAAAATCTTCTCCGTAATTTTGTGCTGTTAGGAAAAACTCTTGGCTAGTGGATCAAAGGTTCTCGGTTGTTTAATTATTGTATATCTTTGCTCCAAATACAAATTCACTTCTAGTTCTAACACGGGAATCTGTGAAAAAATGTTTGTGTTATATTTCCTTTCCATGAAAGTTTGACCCGTGTGTTTAGTAAATGAAATTGATCCCTTAACATCTGACTAACTTTGTTATTATTTTTGTTTACGTTATGTATCCCTTTGGAAAGTAAGATATTTGAATAAAATATTGCAAAGCAAGTTATATATTCTGAGAAGCACCGAAGTTACTTTTATGAAGATGAGTTCAACCAAGATTGTTTGACCAAATGAATTTAGTAAATTTTTAATTGGAATGATACAAATCAAGTCAGACTACTTAATAAGGAGCAATTAATTTCATAATTAATATCTTTTATTTATAGTAAACTTTGTCTTTGTGTTGAGTATTGCAATTATCTAATCGTATATACATTTACTTATATATAAGCACTAATATTTGGTTAGTATCATGTGAATAGGTCTTTCCCTCGTAATGACACTGATCTGTTCTTTGTAAGGCTCCGTTAATTCAATTAAGTATGCTCTCTTCACCCTGACATGTAGTAATTAGGATTATTCACGCTTTGTTTTAGGTGCAAATCAAGAAGAGCGGGAAGAGTAGAAGTTAGACGTGCAGTATTTCTTGACAGGTGCAGATCCTAGTTATATTGTGAAATTAATTTATTTATATATTAGATAGTCAAATTAGGATCATATGTTTTGTGTTATTTTATACTCTGCTCATATTTATTTAACATAGTGCATAAATGCATTATTAGTATTAGTGGTTACATTTATTTATAAATGCATTATTAGTATTAGTGGTTATATTATTTTATAAATGGATTATCCGTTGCACGATAAATAAAGTTAAGGGAACATGAAATTACATGGTCATTTTGCATGGTGATGATATTAGATTGCATGTGCATAGTGTTAGTGTTAACAGAGAAGATAATGTATATTAATTCTGTAAATGATAAGTGAAGTGAAAAATAACCGTGGTCCCAAGAGTTTGGTTTGAGGGCCCTAGTACTAGCCCGCTCCCCAGAAGAAGTCCGTTCGCGACGGACGAGTGTGCTTCCTGGGTTCGTGATCGTGTAGCCAATTGGACTTGGTAATCGTGTGAAAGGAAATTAATGATAAACATTAGAGGATTGTGGAAATATTAAACTGATAGGTTGCATTGTATTTTTGTTGAGGTTGTCTTTATCATGGCATGTATATTATTTTTTTTATAGGAAAACATGTTGCGAATAAAGCATTGTTGTGTTGATTGACATTGCATGTTTCATTAAATTTCACAACTCTTCGGGCTGGAAATAAATGCCTCACGGAAAGATTATTCAGTCTCTCATCCGTTGTTTCTCCATGTTATATGAATTCCAGGTATTGAATACGGTGTGTTAGAACTTTCGTAAGAAAATAGAGGAAAACAAGCGGGTCAAATAAATGCCACCGAATGTATTGTTTCTTTTTGTAGTTACTTTTGATACATTAAACTAGCATGGGAGTCTCGTGTTCAACTCATCATGTCAGACTTTGTCGTTTACTAGACTCTTCCATCATTGAATAAATAAAATTTTGGTGGCATTTTATGTGTAGATTATTGGTATGTATGTGATGTATGTTTCGTCTTGCGTAGAAATAGACGACGGGTTGTCAAGATGCACTCACGAGTCGTCTAAAAATGACTCGTGTGAAAAAATAATTGACCAAAAAAAAAAACAGCTCGCAGCAGCTTAATGAAAAAAAAAGAAACAAAGGCTGAGCTCTTATTGAATATATATATGAATAAATTTTTACATGAATTGCTCATGATTAGTGAGCTCGGAAAAGGAAACAGAGTACATTTATGAAATAAAAACCCTCGTTTCACAGTCCTCCACTTAATTGAAATCCTATTCTAATGGACAAGGATAACAATTTCGTGAGAGACTAATTAAGATCTCTTACACAAAGCCCCCTTTTTCAATTTGCAAACAGAGATCCGATTAATGATGGATTTTATGGAATCCCAGAACAGAATAATCCCGCCCAAATTTGCAAATTAGCAACTGATCAGTGGAGCAAATGCTGCGTATAATTGATCTGCCATGAAGAGAAGCAACTCATATCACCGCCCGGCCGGCGATTGATTGGCATGCAACAACATTCATTCGTGATTCATCAACATTATTTCTTTTTATTTCTGCGTGAATGCATGCGATTTCATGGGGGTTCAACAGGTGAATCCATGTATGCATATCTGAGCCGACTCTGCATTGTTTCAAAATCGCTTGGCACGTTTCGATGCACGGCTACTCTGCTGAAACTTGCAACTTGCCGGCTGAGTGGTTGGTGTGAAACTCTGTATCATATCACTGAGCATACCTTGAAGGTCTTCCATGGTGTAAATTGGTTCCTGAAAGATAGGGTAAAATATTTGCCTTAATTAGAGATTAAAAAATAGGAAGATTAAAAGAAGTAAAATGAATCATGGCACTAAAATGTAAACCATAAAAGATTATTGTATACCTCTCTTCTTACATTAGCCATAAGTGATGCCATTTCCTGCATGAAATCATTAAAACCCTGCAAAATTTTTAAATAGTTAAGTTAGTATCCATCACATATCAATTATTCCCTTCTCTTTTTACTGTAAAAATACTGTCATTTTAAAAATGCCAGAATTCTAACCTCATCTTCCCCTGAATCATCTTGTACTGGGTCAAAGAGACCAGCATCATACACTGCTTTCTTCTTCTCATCTGACAAAACTTGATAAGCCTCTTGTATGAGCTGGAACCGGTGCTTGGCCTCCTCCTCTACAAGCCATGGCACTCTTCCTCTCCTATCCGGGTGCCATTTCTGTATATATATTAATCAAACACACAATATCATTAGTATCCATTTTTTAACTCAAACCAAAATCTAACTAAACACATAAAATCATTATACACACCAGTGCAAGCTTGCGATAAGCAGTGCGTATCTCGCCACCGGAGGCATAAGGAGAAACACCAAGCACAGCGTAGAGAGATCTGGGCTGCTCGATTTCTATCATTCTGGTTTTTTTTTAACAAAAATAGTATTCTTCTAGTTGTATTCAATTGGAAAAGGAAGGTTGTAGTTTTTTTGAGAATCAAGGAAGGTTCTAGTTGCGTCGAACATGCAAGATCTATGCCTATTTATACTTGCCAAAGGAAGTAGAGCGGGAGAAAAATATCTCCGTTTAAATAATGACATAGAATTTTGAATTTGGCCCTTATAATATAAAGAACTATCTAATATAAAGAACTATCTAGAAGGGCGCCTTATAAAGACAAGATATTATACATTTCATAATTTTATAAATATAAATATGGTTGATGCAGTTGGGTTGCGCCACCAATAATTGTTGGGTAGGGTTTCAAAATAAAATTAACTTAAATTATAAATACAGATAATTAATAACATATTTACAATTTGTTACAAAAAAAAAAATAATTATCCTAGCCTCAATTGATTTTTCACCTACTGCAACATTAATTATTTCTGTGCTTTAATTTATTTACTGCTTATCAGTTATCATCACACAAAGAAAATAAGAGTCATGAACTAGATCAGTCAAATTTTCAGAAATAAAATAAAAGCAAAAAGTTGGAGAGGTCAAGAAATTATTATTGACCATATTACATTAGGTTAAAACAACTAAAATCTCGAGTCAATCCAGGCCGTTCAAAATCAATCTATCGATCTGAATTTGTTATAGAAAAATTGAGAAAAACGAGAGAACCGTTAAATTGATTTTGAAATATTCAAAATTTTGCGCTACACCGAATTTGCTTTCCAAGTGAAATGGTGCCAAAAGTAAGGATCTAATAATAATAGCTTAAGTTAGAGTATAGATGCAAATGTTGAAAAATTTGTAGAGAGGAAAGATCTTGGGTTCCCGAAGGTTCGCGAGTGTACAAGAGTCGAAAGTGGCGGTGAATTGGACTCATCCCTAATCCCTTTCGTGTCAGAATTTTTGGATGTTTTCTAAACGCAAACGGAAGATACTTTTGCTGTGGGCCAACTGGCTTGCTAGGTAAGTAGTTATTAGGCTCTTTAATTTTCAGTTTTTTTACACATGGATTAATGATTAATTTTCTCTTTGACTCATGGTTCTTATGTTTTTTTTATGGAAAAAAAAATGAAGTATACATAATAATATTATGTGTTTATATTTCAACAAGTGTAAGTTGTGTAACTAGTTTTTATGTACTTTCTTCTGAAATTTCAAAGCGAAAAGGAGAGATCATAAGTTTCCTCAGCTAAGAGTATTAGTAAAAAAAATAAGGATAATTAAATTAAGAGATTAATAAATAATAATTGGTACCCGGTGGTTTTTACCTTCTAGAGTCTTCCTTTTTTGATAATTTCTAGAGTCTTCCTTGGAATTTTTAAATAGACAGCTGGGGTCTTAATAGTCTTCTTGTGTGGGGGATGCCGGATGTGGCCCATCATCCATGTGACGTGGGTATGCAAATTTTGTTCTCTCTCATGCAATGCATCCAATAAAGGCAACATTTTTGCCCAAAAAAAAAAAATAAATAAAGGCAAGATTTATCCACATCATTACATGAAAGAATGAAACGTTTCATAATGATAAGGGTTCTTAACAAACACAAAAAAATAATTAGAATGATTCATTATTTTAGTCCGGATGAATTTTAGCTATAGAAAATTTTTAAGTTTACGGGCAAAAAAATCTTTTATTTCTTTTTTTTTAAATGAAATATTCACTAAAGAAAATTTATTAAAAAATGTTTGGCTGTTAACATATGATGTGTTTTCTGTCTAGAATTTGTTTATCATATTTTTATTTCACGCCCCATTCGTATATATATATATTTTGGTCCATATATACAACGTAGGTAAGTTCAGTTCAGTTTGAGTTTGGAAAATTTTTGTACGATTTTTAATCGACTTATGCTTAATTCGTGTTATTTGTTGGTCTACACATGAGAGTTGAAAATGAAACAGTATAGATATCCATGAAAGAAATAGCCTAAAATATATGCCAAATTTATAATTCGAACAAAATGATTCACATTTTAGTTAGAACAATTTGAGGCACAAAAACGGTGTATGAGCTGTGATTGAGGCTTCTAACTAGTTTGATCAAGCGTTGGAAAAAGTCTTACGCTAAAAAAAAATTCTGATGTTAGAAAAACCAGGGTCATGGGTTCTATGCAAAAAGTCTTACGCTAACATTTTTTTTTTTTTAGGGTCGGGTGGTAAAATCACACCAGCAGATTTTATTAAATAAAATATATAAAGGGTGTGTTTGGATGAGCCGGGAATAGGGAATAGGAATAAGGAATTACGGTTTGCGTGCTTATCCTTATTCTTTATTCTTATACCATGGTTTTGTTAGTATAGGAATAAGGGTCCTTATTCCTTATTCTTGTGTTGTTTGGGTTGCACAAGAATAAGAATAAGCACGTAAACCGAAATTTCTTATTCCTATTTCCTATTCCCGACCTTTCCAAACACACCCAAATAGAATATTTACAAAAGAAAAGGAGAAAAAAATAAGAAGAAAAATTACAGCCTATACAAATCTAAAAATAAAAGGAAGTGCCTTCCAGATCAACCAAGACGTAGCAGCCCAGATGGTGTCCCACATTTGAAAATGAGTAGTTCTGTGTGAGAGCCAGAAATCACCTATATCAAGTGTGAGGTTGAGTAAAGGAAGTCTAAAACGATTTTGTACCAAAGACCAGACAGAAATCGCAAACTGACATTGCAGAAAAAGGTGTTCAGCTGTTTCCAAGGACGTACTTGTACAGTTGGGACAGGTAATACCAGAAGGCCATCCTTTAGGACAAGATTTTGTTCTGTCAGTAATCGATCTTGTAACAACAACCATAGAAAGATTCTGACTTTTGGAGGTGGTTTTAATTTCCAAAAGTACGAGTGGTACTTTGAGAGGACACCGATATTGGAAATTATGCTATAAGCACTGGCAGAGGAGAAAAGTCCAGTGAAAGTCCAACGCTACGCTAACTTTTTATTAGCAATTCACACTAGGTTGCCTTGCCTAGTTTCTCCAAAATTTTTTTTTTATTAGCAATTCAATTCACTGTTCCATCATATTTCTAAATTCACTAGGATTAATTAATTAGTCAGTAGAGCTTGTGTTTTCTAACATATATAGGGATCCAAGTATATCCGCACAGAACGAAATGTACATAGATTAATTTTTTAAATGTATTAAATAATATTTCAATTAGAGAATCGGAAAGGAAGTGGTATTTGTCATTTGTAAGGTTAGAATGTATCTATTGGAGTATCGGTCTCTCCATAATTACAGAAAATTGAAACAAAACCTTTATAAACACTTTTTTCGTCGAAATAATTTGTTCAATATCATATAGACAATTTCAATATCGTCATTTTTCGTCAAATTGTCTAGAGTTATTCACTGTGTCTTCTGATCTCATACTATTCCTACAACCGACTAACGCTTCGCGCAATTATGTTTGATAGATCTGTTGTATGGCATTATTGTTATAGGCGTATTTTTCTAATAAAAAGAGTTAGCGGAGCTATATTCGTATTTTTTTTTTAATTCTTTAATTATATTTTCTTAACTTGTTAAGTATTTATTCTGTAATTTTGATTTTTCAATGGTTGTAAACATAGTAATTTGAATTTGTCAATATATAAAGGTCCCAACTTCACATGTCCAAAAGTATACATAGAGCTGGTCCGAGTTGGCGTGGACGTTAAATATGAAGACCCAAAGATTAAACCTCCTAGTTGGGCTACTTAGATTATAGATCTCAGCCTCTTTTACAGTGTTATGGGCTACTCTGCACATTTAAATGTATCCAAACATATTGTAAACGCATCTAAGATTAGGGGTGCATATCGTCTAAAACGACCACGAAAGAGATGATTTGCGCTAACCGTTGCATTGATGAACGAAATTTTATTACTTCTTGCGCTGATCGTTTCGTCCGTTTAAACCAAGTTGCGTTGATCGTGCCGTTCACCAGAACGATCAGAACGGTTAAAGCCGTCTTTGACTGTTTAACCGTTCTCACTTTGTTTACACAGAAACAAGAGAAATGCATACAGTCAAATTTAATAAATAGTCTAAGGAGAAACTTTCAATACAACAGATTACACAAATTTTGTGCACTAAAACCATAACATCATACATAGAGAAATGCATATTACACAACGAAATACATCATACATAATAAAAGAATGATATCCTAACAAAATACACCACACTGTACGTCTGAACCTAAAGCCATAGAAACATCCTTCTTCAATCAATCACTCCTTGATGCATCTAAAACCATGAATTTTCTGTTAATAAAAGAAATTCATATTACCACTTAAAATCATAAATCTTTATTGTACAGAAAGCTTTACCAGCAAATCTATTTTTACAAATGAGTAAATATGTTAGCTCAAACCTTTTTTTACAAATCACCAAAAAACCTTTTTTTACAAATTACCAGCAAACCCTTTTTTCTCTAAAAATCTTTACCAGTAAAAAATTCAACAAAAAATCAGCATTTAAAAACCAGAAAGCAGTAAACTAACCTCTGAGTTGCTTGTTGAGTTAACAACAAACTTTTTTTTTGTTTCTGAGTTACTTGTTGAATTAACAGCAATCCTCTTGGCGACAGTGATAGAGGAGTTGGTGCGAGATCTACAATTCATCCAAGCTATGAAGGATGGAGAGCAACATCAAAATTTCATCGATGTGACAGAGGAGTGGTGCCTCCGCCGCCAGTCTTCATCGATGTTAGAGGAGCTTTGAAGGAAGGAGAACGAGATCAAGAGTGAGGAAGAGAGGCAGTGAGTGAGGGTGTTTAGTTAGGGTTTCGGTTTGAGAAAGGAAGAAGGACTAGTGAGAGGTGGGCAAAGGGAGAGGCGGTCGGAGGAGAGAGGGTTCCAATTGGACCAGGAAGGGTTATTGATTGCAGCATGAGGGGTTCTGCTTGGGGCAGGAGAGGATATCGATTGGTGCAGGAGGGGTTCCGATTGGAGCAGGAGAGAAGAGAGGAAGGTGTGGGTGATGGAAGAAGGGGTAAGAAGAGAGAGATCGGAGAAGACAGATGGAGATCGAAGAAGAGAGAGAGAGACGGCGAGAGAAGCGGCGCAATTAGGTTTTATCGATGGCTTCGTTCACTCCGCCATCTCCTCTCTGCAATAAGTTTAAGAGCAATACCATACAATCTAGGACGAAACAGACGAAATAAACGATGACGAAATAGCTACGTTTCGCTAATCGTTCCGTTTTGAGACGAAACAGTATTTCTATTTGCGTTATCCGTTCCGTTCTTTAAACGAAATCAAAATCCTTAACTGTTATCGTTCCATTTCAGACGAAACGAAACGAAATAACGGTCGAAACGGCTACCCTTTTCAGCCCTATCTAAGATGTTCAACATTTTGTGTATTTAATTTTGTATTTGTTACTCTGCATAACAATGGACGAAAAAAACTCATGCATCACTTTCAAAGAATAATACTGAACTTTTTATGAAGTCACCTTTTAACTTTTGTATCCAGAATGTAAGAATTATATATTGTAATATACACGGACAGTGTCTTCAAAAAAAAAAAAAATATACACGGATAGAAAAATTATAACAAAGTAGTTACTCATGTGAGCAAAAAAAAATGTTGTCCACCACAATAATAATTGATGGAGTCAACGCCCTCTTACACTGTTACCCTTTTTCTTTCTTTTTAATTAAACGGGATAACTTTATTGAAGCAAATTGATATTCAATAATTTTTGTGTTAACAAATCAATTATGCGGCTGGCTGATCTGCGGATTGAATCATGATAAATCAAATTAGCGACATCCAGATAAATATTTATTTCCTGCCCTTTTTTAACTTATATATTTTTCTGTTTCTTTATTGTATGTAGAAATGCGAACAGAAATATTGGTTAAAAATTACAAAAATAAAAGCAGAAAAAAATAAATACAAACTTCTAGAAGCTATGTAGAATTGGATTCAATGTTTTTATTTTTGGTTCAAAGGGTACTATATCAGCATTTGATTATTTACATATTGTGCAAACGTTACGGAGAGACATGTTGAGACGAGACTTTCTAATCCATGTAAACCAGGTTTCTAGTTTGGATCTAATTCATGTTAACCAGTTTTTGAGATTCTCTGTCGAGGTGTTTTATAGATCTGTTGAGAACAGAGAAAATGGACACACGAAAGTAGCTAACACAGAACTGACTTACAAAAAAAAAAAAAAAAGCACTGTTTGATATTGTAGCTTAATTAATGTGGCGTCTACAACATATACCTATATTATTTGGTCGGACCATCTGGTATGCAAGTCATATCTAAGAGTGCGTTTGGATAGGTGTGGGAAGAAGGGAAGAAGGGAAGAAGTATTGGGAAGTGTGTAACTTTGTGAAGAATTTGGATTGTTTATAATTTTTTTTCTTCTTTCTTCCTTCTTCCCCATTCTTCTTCTCTCATCCAAACGCCCCCTAAGTTTTAATTCACTGACTGGTCTAATACTGTTACGAACTTTTGGGATCCAGCACCTGGAGATCAAAGGTAAACCACCCTTTTGTGGTTCAATGCAAGAAATGACTGATCAGTTAATATAATTAATGACCCTAATTTTGTTCCATATCAAATAAATTCTTATTAACAAAGAAATTAAGAAAAAAATGAACTTACATAAAATTCATATATATCTAGCAGATCATCCCCTGCGAACAAAGTAAAATTATATTTTTCATATTATAATTATGTTTGATTGAAGGACCCAATTAAACCTTCGGATTGTCTTCAGAAAACGTATTAGAAGTTTAGAGGTACGACCCTCATTTTTATTCACAAAAAAAAAGAAAAAAAAAGCTTAGCGGCACACCGTACACCTGAAGCTGAAATCATATTGTTCTTTAATTCATCTAAAAGAGGAGAGAAAAAAATGTAGCAATAAAAACAGATTACAAGCGATAAACATAAGATGGAGTAATTAGACGCCAATGAGGGAAAGATGTGTGTGGCGTTTGAACCCGTCTCTTAGCTGTAGCACAAAGAAAAGAAAAATTATCAATTCCACTGTCACTTTAAGGGGAAAAAATTTTAATAAGAATGATCAGTTGAACTCACCAAACTTCCGGAGTAATAATAGAAGGGACATGCTTGCAAATTTTATGGATCTCATTCACCATTGTTTTGCTGATTTTGTGAAATTGGCTCCGTGAGTACCACGTTAGCTCTTGAAGGGTGCCCAAGTTTTGCAACCCATGAGGAACTCTCAACAAAGGACAATGAGATACTTGAAGTTTTTTAAGCTTCGGCATAGCACCTTCCTCTATCTTCCATTCCTCCAGTATCTCTAATTTCCACAATTCAAGTTCTTCTAGCTGGTTAAATCCTCCAGCAGAACAGCACAACTGTTCAATTTTGGATCCTCCTAAAAAAAGAAACCTGAGGTTTTCTAACTTCTCTAACACTGGTATTGGATCTTGCTGAAATTGCAAGTATTTTAGTCTCAGTGCAGTGAGCTGGATTGGAAACATGCCAACTTGAAGATCTATTTTGTTATGATAGGTCTCATATTCATTCCATAAATCTAGATTCTTCAAATCGTGGTAAAATGGAAATTTGCTGATATCAATTATATTTAGTGGGATATCATCGCCAATAATTTGAAGGGTCATGAGATGATTCACCGTACCAAGTAAAGTGGAAATGGTATTCCACTGAAATTGGTCCCTTGGACCAATTTCCAAAAGTTTCACATTGGGTATCTTAGGTGTCCCTCTTTCCACCCACGATTTTCTATTGGTCACCCCGGATAAGGATTGTAGATTTTCTAAGTTTATTGATGGTGGGGGTCCAGAAGTAAATCCTGGCCATGTAGGTAGTAAAACATGCCTTAATGTCTCGACATGCCATACACAATCAGGTAGGTCACAAATGCTTCCATTTCGGAGATCAAGAGTCTGCAGAAATTTCATACCACCTATAAACTTCTGAAATTTTTCTATATCATTTCTTCTAATCTCCTCCACAATAAGCTGAACATATCTTAATTGTCTCAATCTCCCGAACTTCTCGGGTTCATATACAACACTCGGAGTCCATTCCGCATTACTCAACACTTTAAGATGCATGAGCTTAGAAATATTTGGCATTAGCCTGGAACTCAAGAGAGCACGAATATTTGAACTTGCAGATGTTATCGCTTCGCCATAGAGCTTTTCATCCTCACGTGTTCTTGTATACCACAAACTATCATTGATTGCTAGACGGTGGGTCTGGATGCAATTCTTAACATCATCTACTTTTGAACAGACCATGAGGAAGTTATCCTCTTGAGCCTTTTTAATAGCAAGACCTCGCATGAGACTATGTATGCGGCATCTTGCAATAGATCCATCAAAAGTTCTTTCTGATACTTCTACCATGCTCCTGTTGGACATATTGATTGTCATTTAATGAGAGAGATTTTAGTTGAAGCTTAATTAAACATTAGTAAATGAGATATATATGAATCAAATGTAACCATTTAATTTGTTTTCAAACCACAACATGTATCCACAACGATGGGCAGAAAACAAAAAAAAAAAAAAACAATTTTTTGAAGATAAGATGGTGATCAAGCCCTCCAACTAGAAAAAAAGCAAATTAAGGCTAGAGATATTTGTGCTTCGCAAACTAGTTACAGATTGAAATACAGAGTATATCTCCATTTGAGAGATTTATTTATATAAGCTGTGATAGCATGTGTCACGTGAAAAAACAACGGAAAATATTACTATCTGCCCTCAATTTTGAGGTGTTGTAGCATTTTTCATCTTCGGATATTTTTTGTTGTGCTGCTGGTTGTGTCAGAAAACTGTTTACGGTGATGCCAAAAACGTGCCAATTCTTCTAATTTATAAAAATTTGGCGGTCAATTTATAAAAACTTATATAACTTCTTCATCCACAAATTGCTGTACTGAATGTACGACTTCTGTATGGCATTCATTGATTTGACAAATGCATATAACAAAGTATTGAGAAAAGTCATGGGCGGGATACGAGAAAAGAAGAAAGTTCCTACAAAGTATATATTACCCTCATCATGATAGTGTTGTCACTTGTGTTAAAGCATGTGATAGTAAGATCAGTAAGTTATTCATTAAATTAGGACTACATATCAAGGATTAGCATTAAACCATTACATTTTTCCTTAGCACTGGATGAAATCATGAGTGACATTACAAGAATAGATTCCTTGGTGTATGCTCTATGTTAATGATGCGGCGCTAGTTGATGAGAGTAAGGCAAATTTTGATAAAAATGGGAGATTTGGAGATAAACTTTAGAATCAAAAGATTTTAGAGCAGTAGTAGCTGTAGTAATATTATTATTATTATTATTATTAGAGGAGGGTTCCGGTGCCCACATTTTGTATGCCCCCAAATGCCCCAAAATACACTTTTTTACTATTTTTACAAAATATAAAATTCAAACTTCGAATCCAAACCGTTGATCTTATTCGATATAACTAGCGATGCATTTTCATATAAGTTTTATAATTTTTGAAGTTTATTTGATACTTGATCAAGAGATTGAAAATTGAACGAATGTAGTTAAATATGATAGATTAATTCTAATCTGTTCATATTTTAGTCTCTTGATCAAGTATCAAATAAACTTCAAAATTTATAAAACTTATATGAAAATGCATCGCTAGTTATATCGAATAAGATCAACGGTTTGGATTCGAAGTTTGAATTTTATATTTTGTAAAAGTAGTAAAAAAGTGTGTTTTGGGTAGGGATGTAAACGGATCGGATACGGAGCGGATGTAGGTCTTCCCATATCCGCATCCATATTTTTTTCTCGGATACGGATACGAATACGGATGCGTTCGGATACGGATACGGTTCGGATATTAAACGGATACGGATACGGTTCGGATATTATCGGATACGGAGTCGAATACGAATATATTTTGTCGGATACGGATCATATAACGATCAATTTATTTTATTTCATTTCTTTAGAATTTTTTTTAAATTTCATATTGCGTATAAAAGTTTGTTATATATGAGAGTAGCTGAAGCATAAGAAAATTTTCATGTCATGCAATAAGTTATATTCAAACAATATAAATTATACGATAATAAGGTAATAAGGTAAGCAGTGTACAAAATTTATTCTTTCAACCAATTAAATCCAAAATTTCATCAAAATATTATATATAATATGTATAAATTAAATTATTATTAACATTATTGGTTGGATTCTCAACAAATATATTGGATTCAATAAATCACATATATAACCGTAATTATCAAATTTATGAATTAATCAATAAAATTGCGAGCACCTCATAAGTACAAATTTAATAGAATTGATCAATAAATTCAGTCTTTCCATAATTTGAATTCCATCAGTATATTTAACTATTCAATGTCAAATCATATCATGTTACCTTAAATGTCATCATACATTAAAAAAGTATATTAATCATATGTAATCAACATGACTAGAGAAAAAAAATTAATTTTAGTATTATTATCATATATAATCGTCTCAATATTAAAAAAATTAAAATAATTTTATGTTCCAAATAAAAATATTATTATAAGAGAACTTATCTAATAAAAATTAAGCATTATATAATTAAAAGTATTCTCTAATGTAGATAAGTAATTATATTAATTATCTTATGCCGTTAAAAATACGGATAAACGGATTAATATCTATCGGATACGGATAATATCCATGTCGGATACGAATACGGATCGGATATTGTCAAAAAACTCAAAACCATATCCGCATCCATATTTTTTTGGCGGATACGAATACGAATACGGATATATTTGGATACGGATACGGATCGGATGTTATGCGTATTTTTCGGATTCGGATACGGATCGGAGCGGATTTTATCCGCTCCGTTTTCATCCCTAGTTTTGGGGCATTTGGGGGCATCCAAAATGTGGGCACCGGAACCCTCCTCTTATTATTATTATTCTATTTTTTTTGGTGACCTCCATCTTGTTGGATTTTTTTTTTCTAGCCTATCACAACTTGTTTAGGACAAAATATTTAGTAGCAGTAGTTGTTGTTATGTTTATATTTATTATTTCCACCTTTACTTTTCTTATATCATTATTCTAATATTGCACAAAATAGCACTCAAATAATATTATATATTCATCAATAGAATTCTTTTGTGAAAATAAATTTAACATTTTTTCTGTACTATGTAGAGCATAGCTAGGTCATGGTTACAGCAGAGCTGCAATTATGCATCTTGTTTAAAGTAAAAAAAAAAATATCAATGTAAATATAAATTTTAATTTAAATAAAAGTACCTTTGTACAAGATCTTCCAAAAAACTCTCAGCAATTTCCTCTAGGGCAATATTTTCGTGATTCGGTATAAACCCTTCTGCAATCCACATCGAGAGCAAGGATCTCGCATCAATTTCATAATCTTCAGGAAATGCAGCAAAGTACATGAAACATGACTTGAGAACAATAGGCAAGTCCTGGTAACTAGTGCTACAGCCTACTGTGGTATTATATGGTTGGAGATGCTCGCCTACATCATCATCTAGAACCACGATACCAGCATCATCATCTGGAAGCACAATCTGCTGAACTGGTTGTCTAATTTCTCCAGCAACACCATAACCTAGATAGGTGACACCATACCTGATTTTATTTTCATAGATCTCCTGGATCCTCTCCTCGATCTCATTGATCTCAATTACAAATCTATGAACAAGAGGGAGTATTGTAATATTAGTAAACTCCGTCATGAAAGACTTTTTTTGAGGTACCACCGAGCGGAAGGTGTCAATGGCTTTTTGAAAGGAATGGGTAAGATCTCTCGTCATCACTTTGATCAGGGAATTAATGTTGTTGTTTTCAAAACTGGCATCTTCAAGGGAAGACTGAATCCACCACAGTTCACGGCTCACTTTCAACACTTTCTCACTAACACCGTATTGATGCAGCATCCTCTTAAAGGAAACATCCCCTAGCATTTCCAGAATAGATTTTCTTACCCTCTCAATATCATCAACGTCTGAAAGCATGACTTGCTGAATTGGCTGTCTAATTTCTCTAGCAACACCATCACCTAGATAGGTGACTCCATGCGTGACTATATTTTCATTGATCTCTTGGATCCTCACCTCAATCTCATTGATCTCTTTTACAAGTCTATCAACAACTGGTAGTATTATAATATGTATCATGAGAGAATCCATCATGCCAGGCTTTTTTTGAGGCACCATCGTGAGGGTGTGAATGACTTTTTGTGTGCAGTTGACAAGATTTCCCATCTCTATCATCAAGTAATTCACGTTGTAGTTTTCAATACTGGCATCTTTAAGGAAAGCCTGAATCCAGCTAATATCATGACTCACCTTCAACAATTTCTCACTAACTCCGTATTGATGCAGCAACTTCTTAACAAACACATCCCCTAGCTTTTCCAAAACAGAACTCGTTACCCTCTCAATATCATCAATGATCTGCTTAACTGGCTGTCCAATTTCTCTAGCAACACCATCACCTAAATTGGGCAATCGATACCTATCTCTATTTTTACCAATCTCTTGGATCGTCCCCTCGATCTTATTGATCTTAAATACAAGGTTTGGGAGTATTGTATACTTAGCAAACCACCTCTTGAATGTATTTATATTGCCAGATGTTCTTTGACGTACCACTAAGAGGAAGGTGTCAGTGTCAAGTACCTCTTGGATGTAGTAAACAAGATCTCCTACATCCTTCACCAACTGCTTCTGC
>JAMFTS010000933.1:0-28072 GCA_028095005.1 Rhynchospora pubera | reverse complement strand
TTATTTCGAGAAATATATTAAACCAACTCCAATCCTTTTACCAATTAATATTCTAGAAGATTTCACAAAACCTTTATCTCTAAGTTTTCGACTTTTTGGAAATATATTAGCTGATGAATTGGTAGTTGTTGTTCTTGTTTCTTTAGTCCCTTTAGTAATTCCTATACCTGTCATGTTGCTTGGATTATTTACAAGCGGTATTCAAGCTCTTATTTTTGCAACCCTAGCAGCAGCTTATATAGGGGAATCCATGGAAGGTCATCATTGACTAGTTTTCGTCGAACGAAATAGTCTTTTTTTTTTTAGCTTATCTCAATACCTCTATTATTCAATAAAATCTGCTTGCTTGGTTTTAGAATTGAATTTTGAAATATACTAAACTAAGAATATACTATAATAGAAAAAATCAAACTTGATTTCTATAATATAGATAGAAAGCAACTCTATCATGAATAGAAAAGAAAGAGGAGATATCGAAAAAATTCGATACAATACAATAAAGTAATATTTTGGATTTGAAGTTCATTGTATCATTAACCATCTCTTTTTTTAGTGTGAGGAAATTACTATGAATCCAATTATTTCTGCCGCTTCCGTTATTGCTGCTGGATTGGCTGTGGGGCTTGCTTCTATCGGGCCTGGGATTGGTCAAGGCACTGCTGCAGGTCAAGCTTTAGAAGGTATTGCGAGACAACCAGAAGCAGAGGGTAAAATACGAGGCACTTTATTGCTTAGTCTAGCTTTTATGGAAGCTTTAACAATTTATGGACTGGTCGTGGCATTAGCGATTTTATTTGCGAATCCTTTTGTTTAATTCTGGCAATAAGAATTAAAAAGTCATTTAGCTTAGATTATCCATTTTTTTGTATTTTTCGAACTTGCAATTTTGTTTTATTTCTTCAAATTCTATTAAAAATTTCTTTTCACTTTTGAAGTGAAGGATTAAGTTATTTGTATTTGTTGAACCTTTATACTATAAAGGACTGATTTGAGGATGAGAGATTCCCAGATCGGCTCGCCCGTCCTTAGCTTAGTATAATGGAAACTTTTTTCTTATTTCTTTTCAGAATTTAGGAAAGATTTTAAGGGATAAGACAGACTTCATAATTCAAATGAGTTAATCTTAAATGAGATTAATAAATTGCTTTTTTTTGAAAAAAAAAAGAAATCGATCAAAAAAGGGTGAGTGAAGTGATAGAAAAAGAACTTTGTTTTTTGTTAGCCCTATCTATAAGAGGAGAACATATGAAAAATGTAACCGATTCTTTCATTTTCTTGGACCGCTGGTCATTCGCCGGGAGTTTCGGGTTTAATACCGATATTTTAGCAACAAATCTAATAAATCTAATTGTAGTGATTGGTATATTAGTTTTTTTTGGAAAGGGAGTGTGTGCGAGTTGTTTATTTCAAAAAAAAGTTGGATTCATCCGGCTCCACTTCCTTTTTTTTAAGGAAAAGGGTGTACGATCTCGACGAATTACTTCTGAATAAATTCAGAAATCATATAGAAGAACTATAGCATTTCGTGATTTATTGGTAAATTCACTTTGATTCTCTATCAAAACCAATCAAATTTGAGATCTTTAACATGGTTAAAGCTAAACTGCTTGAAGTCCGGGCAAAATGGTACTCTTTCTACGACTACGTTGGCCACGCCTCCGTGAGTATCCAAATAGTTGAAAAATGCATAATTGATATTTATTTGATATAAGACACTCATATCGATAAAAACATTTGAACCGTTTACTGGAAAGAAAATAAGTCAACACCTTCTTTTTTATCCAATGCCGAATTGACGACCTACTTTATAAAAAAAAGAGAAATTTTTTGGATTGGAAAAAAAAGATAAAATCGAATTTTCAATTTACTTTTTTCTATTTATTTCATTTTAATGAAAGGTTTTTGAATTCAAAAAAACAAAGAAAAAGGGAGCAAGTATCAATAAAGAAAGAAACAACTTTGCTGACAGTTATCTATTTTTGTATGGTCAGAAGAGTCCTCTTAACTAATTAATTAAACTAATTAATTATATATTCTGATCTTTTATCAGTTTGAATATGTTTGAATATAAACAAAAAAGAGAGGGTAGGCTCATTAGATTCAAAAAGAATATGGAAATATTCTTCATCAATAATTAAGAATTGAGCGTGAGAGCCAAATGAATCGAAAGATTCATGTTTGGTTTGGGAAGAGATCATGATAATTTTGAATTATCATGGTAAGATAATCTACTTTCATTAAATGATTTATTAGATAATCGAAAACAGAGAATCTTGAGCACTCTTCGTAATTCAGAAGAATTACGTAAAACAGCTATTGAGCAGCTTGAAAAGGCTCGAATTCGTTTACAGAAAGTGGAACAGGAAGCAAATGAGTATCGAATGAATGAATACTCTGATCTGGAACGAGACAAACAAAATTTGATTCAAATTGGTTATGATCGTTTGGAACAATTCGAAAATAATAAAAAAGAAACCCTTGCTTTTGAACAAGAAAGAGCGAGAAATCAAATCCAACAACGAGTTCTGCAACAAGCCTTACAAAGAGCTCTAGGAACTTTAAAAAGTTCCTTAAATAGTGAGTTACACTCTCGTATGATTCGTGCTAATATTGCCATTCTCAGTGCTATAGAATGGCAGAAATAAAATAACTGATTAGCCCTTAAACTTTTACTTTAGGTTCAAACTTAGGCACTACTTTTTGTCTCTTTGTTTTCGAAAAAGAATAAAGAAAGACTAATGGGAACTCTTCGAGCCGACGAAATTAGTAATATTATCCGTGAACGTATTGAACAATATAATAGAGAAGTCAAGATTGTGAATACCGGTACTGTACTTCAAGTAGGTGATGGTATTGCTCGTATTTATGGTCTTGATGAAGTCATGGCAGGTGAATTAGTAGAATTTGAAGAGGGTACAGTAGGTATTGCTCTGAATTTGGAATCCAAAAATGTTGGCGTCGTATTAATGGGTGATGGTTTGAAGATAAAAGAGAGAAGCTCTGTAAAAGCAACAGGAAGAATTGCTCAGATACCTGTTAGTGAAGCTTATTTAGGTCGTGTTATAAATGCTTTGGCTCTTCCTATTGATGGAAGAGGCCCAATTCCAGCTTCTGAATCCCGGTTAATTGAATCCCCTGCGCCTGGTATTATTTCGAGACGTTCTGTATATGAGCCCCTTCAAACCGGGCTTATTGCTATTGATGCAATGATCCCTATCGGACGGGGTCAGCGAGAATTAATTATTGGGGACAGACAGACTGGTAAAACAGCAGTAGCCACAGATACGATCCTCAATCAAAAAGGTCAAAATGTAATATGTATTTACGTAGCTATCGGTCAAAAAGCATCTTCTGTGGCTCAAGTAGTGACTACTTTCCAGGATACAGGAGCCATGGAATACACTATTGTCGTAGCTGAAATGGCGGATTCACCTGCTACATTACAATACCTCGCTCCTTATACGGGAGCGGCTCTGGCTGAATATTTTATGTACCGTGAACGTCACACTTTAATAATTTACGATGATCTCTCTAAACAAGCACAAGCTTATCGCCAAATGTCTCTTCTATTAAGAAGGCCTCCCGGTCGTGAAGCTTATCCAGGAGATGTTTTTTACTTGCACTCACGCCTTTTGGAACGAGCTGCTAAATTAAGTTCTCGTTTAGGTGAAGGAAGTATGACTGCTTTACCAATAGTTGAGACTCAATCTGGAGATGTTTCAGCCTATATTCCTACTAATGTAATTTCTATTACAGATGGACAAATCTTTTTATCTGCTGATCTATTCAATGCTGGAATCCGACCTGCTATTGATGTGGGTATTTCTGTTTCCAGAGTAGGATCTGCAGCTCAAATTAAAGCTATGAAACAGGTAGCTGGAAAATTAAAATTGGACCTAGCCCAATTCACAGAGTTGGAGGCTTTTTCACAATTCGCTTCTGCCCTTGATAAAACTACTCAGAATCAATTGGCAAGAGGTCGACGATTACGCGAATTACTTAAACAATCCCAATCAGAGCCTTTAACAGTGGAAGATCAGGTAGCCACTATTTATACAGGAACCAATGGATATCTTGATGTCTTAGAGATTGGACAGGTAAGGCTTTTTCTTGAAAAGCTGCGTATCCGTTTAAAAAATAAGAAACCTGGATTTCAAGAAATTATATCTTCTACAAAGATATTTACCGAGGAGGCAGAAGTCCTTTTGAAGGAAGCTATTCAGGAAGAAATCAAAGTCTTTGTGGTTCAGGAACAACCATAAATGGATCATTTGGAGTTCTTAGTATAAGGCTAAGAACTGAGAAATACTTGTAGTTTTGAATTGTTCAAAAACGATTTTTTTATTTGTATAGTTTTAATAAAAATAGATGAAAAAAAATTGCGTCCAATAGGATTTGAACCTATACCAAAGGTTTAGAAGACCTCTGTCCTATCCATTAGACAATGGACGCTTTTCATACCTATTTTTTTCTTGTTTTAATAAGAAAAAATTCTCTATAAAACCTTTTCCAATTTTAATAAATTGGAAAGAAAAGATGCATATAAAAGCTTATGATCCATATATAAGAGATATATAAGCGGGTAGCGGGAATCGAACCCGCATCGTTAGCTTGGAAGGCTAGGGGTTATAGTCGACGTTGATTTATCATTTTGAACGTCTCTAATTCAAAACCGAACATGAGATTTTTGTTTCATTCGGCTCCTTTATGGAAAATTGGTTGATGGATTCTCGAATCCATCAGATCCATAACATCTATGTCAGCTTTTCTCTATGACATCTCAAATTATCCGCTTTTTAGATGATCCCTCTGAATAAGAGAGAGTTATTATATCAACTCTCTCTAGTCTAGTTACTTCGTTCTCTATTTTGATTTGTATGATCTTCAGGAAAAGATCAGAGTTTCCACCGAGCTATAATATGTTTCTAGTTCTAGCAAATTAGAACCGTCATTTTTGAGCTATTTTGCTTCAAAAAATTCTTTTTTCTAATCAAGAAATCGAAGATCTAGTTACGATTGGAAATCAACTTTTGCATCTTTATCCATAGATCCTTTCCTTATACTTTGTAAAAGGTGGATACAGTGAAATCCAATTCCAAATTATGCTTCACGACTTATATCCAAAATTTTTTGGATATCCAATTTCCAAAAATTTTGAATCAAAATCCGGATAATGTATATGTTTCCTCAAACACAATATCCTATTGAGAGGAAAAGGACAAAACCTTATTTTATAAATAGAAATAAACTTTTTTGATCCCTTAACTTTTAAGGTTTTCAATAGAACGAATCACACTTTTACCACTAAACTATACCCGCTATATGTTCATTATATAGCATATATACACTATTTGTCGAATAAAAAAATGAAATAGGATAAAGATAGCATTCAAATCGTAAGATTTACGACTTTGCTATGTATTTCGTTTGCACGTAGAAAATCAATCAAATAAATCGAGTTGCACTTTTTTGAAAAAAAAAAATTCAATATATATGTTGAATATAACATAAAAATATCGAATTATATTATATGCTAGTTACATGACTTATTTGTTAATAAGTCATTACTCAATAAACAAAGGTTTTGATTCCATATGTATGAATCCTTTATGAAAGGTCGACTATCAAAATGATAGATTTTTTCTATGTTTATGATTTTTTTCACGTTTTTTCAACTTCACTACGAATCCCACATATTTGATCAGATAGATCTGATCTTATAATAAGGAATTCTATTAAAGTTTTATATCAATTTGATCGAAAAATGTTCTTCTATTTCGAACTCACTATATCTCATATAACAAAGAAACCGCGTTTCATATATGAAACGTTTTCATATGTTTTGATTCCTGACTAACTAAATAAAGAGTTATCTTTGAATTGAAAAAAGAAAAAAAGGAATGGGATATAGAATGCAAAAATGAATTCTATTTAGTAATTTAGTAATAATCATCCTTCTAGGTATGAAGGATGGCACAGAAATATGAAAATGAGAATTTCTATTGTTGTTGCTGTTTCAACAAGAAACATTTTTTTTGAAAAAAAAAAAATATATTTGATTTCTTTTTGATATCCAAAAAGAGTTTGGTCCTGATGACCCATCAGGGATTCCTTCAACTAGGGATAGAGAAAAAAAAGGCCTGGTCAGTATTTAACCAGACCAGGCTGGGGTTCCGTAAAAAAGAAAATGAAGTAAAACAAAGAAAGTAATTCAAAATCCTTTTTTGATTAGTAGATATGAATTTGAATATTATATATTCAAGAATATAATACAGGAAAGTAGATTTCCTAATCCTAATTAAAGTAGATTTCCTAATCTACTACAGTTGTACTTTTTCTTTCTAATCAAATACAATAGAAAAACAAGAATTTTTCTCAATCTTTATTTCATATATCATATCCCAACACAGATAAAATCATTGATTTTTCATGAATTTGGGGAGATGGCTGAGTGGACTAAAGCGGCGGATTGCTAATCCGTTGTACAAGTTATTTGTACCGAGGGTTCGAATCCCTCTCTTTCCGCTCTCTCTTATGATTTAATATTTTTGAATTCAGAGGAATCAAAATCCCTCTGATTGTATCATAAGAAATTTTTTGAAATATTAATTCAAAAAAAGTGAAGAAAAACTAAGAATCTTTTGGTTTTATTCCTCACGCCCAGGATTACGCCCTGGATCATTAGATAAAAATCCGAAGATAAAAAGGGAAACAAAGAATATAACTACTGTGTAAACAAAAAGTTTGAGAGTAAGCATTCTAAAATCTTCAAGATTTTTTTTTGTTTTTTAGGGAATAAGTTACCTTTCCTTACGATATACAAACCCTTGTTTTCTTATGTTCAAAAAAGAAAGATTTTTTCTTTTTTAAGAATTTTTTCTCGTATTTATTAAGAATTCGCTATTTTCGAAACCGAAAGATTTATACTCATTGGAAGATCAGAACAGACAGATCAAAATCAAAAAGCTGATTCCATTTTTTTGCTGCAATGATGAATTGCATATTCATTTCGATTTTGGAAAGAACTCTTTGGAAGTAACCTTCATAAAAAATATAAGGCAGCTTTTATTATCCATTTTTCGAATTGATTTAGTAAAATATTGACTAAATCATCGAAAACTTACAGCAGCTTGCCAAACAAAAGCTAAGAGAAAAAAGAGTAGAGGTATAACAGGCATAATATCTACAATTGGATTGAAAATCGCATAAGCTTCAGGCAATTTGGCGAAGAAAGAACTACTCGGATAAAGGACAGAATTAAGACAGATACAGATTAAACTAAAGAAATGAAGCATAAAAAGATTTCGTTTTTGTAGATTAGATAATTTTGTGAATTATTTTTTTAAGATAAGGGAAAAATGAGAAAAACAGGTTTCAAAATCCTTCTTTTTCTTCATGTTTTTCCAAAATCAAAAATCCTTCTCTCCATTCTCATTTGAGAATAAGAATACAAGGATTTCTCCTTTCATACAATATCTTAATTCTATTCTATAGAATGATCAATCAAATTTGGGATTCTATCCTATTCTATCCTATATTCTCTCTATTATTATCTACATGTGTTAAAATAATATGTATTTGCATATTCTGACTAGCTGTTGTTTTGAAAAACAAAGCATAAGATTTGAGTTTAGGAGAAAAGGGCCTTCCTTGGATTTGAACCGATAACTTTTGGTTTCGCAAATCTTTTTCTATAATTTGAAAATACAATATAGGGAAAGGGCTAGTATGATTTCCAAGAATGAGAGCTAAGGTTATTGTCTAAGTCTATCTATCGTTGACCTTTCTCTAGAATAGAATCGGCTGAATAAATCTAAGAGACGATGGTTTACCTTGCAACGAATATCACTTTATCCGTCAATTATTTTTTGAATTTGCATCATCAGATGGATTTTGACTACATAAACTGATCGAATACCTCCGAGAAGAAGTATTCTCTGTACTACATCATTTGCTATGATGGTAGATAGGACTTATTAGGTAGGAGTAGGATAGTTCTTTTTCTTAGATCTAGATCTTTAGACAAACTCAAAATAAAGGGATTCCAATACTTAAGATATCCAACTCATTCCCAAATCTTCTGTAACTAGTAGATTTGATCCACCTTTTTTCAAAAAAGGTAGATCAAATTCTTAAGATAAAATAAATCGTAAAACAGATTTGGAATACTAAAAGCTTGTATCACAGTTTTTTCGTTTTTCTTTGTTTTTTTTATCATCCTTTGAATTTCATGTTCAAAAAGGAGTATTAAGGACCTCGGGATAGAAGTGGAAAAGTTTTTTTTAGGAAGTCAGTCGTCTTAAGTTGATGAAAAATCGAGTTAGAGAGGTCTATCTAAATCTCTGATTTTAAGAGACCTTTTTAAGGGACAGTCATCTATGTGAGAGATTCTCGCCTAAATAAAATTTTAGATGTTCCATATCAACGTTTCGAAGGAAAAAAGTGAAATATTTTTCATGGGAATTTCTATCGATAGTCATTTTCTTATGTGAGCCCGTTTGGTTCATGCGTTAGAGCATCGCATTACAAATGCGATGGTCATCGGTTCGACACCGAGAACGGGCTTTTTTCTCTATAGATTCTCTAGAATTGAGAATTTCTCGCTTTCTCCAAAAACAAAAAAAGGAAAAGAAAATGTTCGATTTCTTTTTTGTCCCTTTTTTATCTTTATACACAACTATCCTATATAGTTCTATAGGTATATTATACAAGTGATTTCAAAGCCTCTTTGATATATTGAGCACTTTCGTTTTGATGTATGGAAGTGAAGATATTCAATCAAACTCTTGATATATTTTTACTTGACAACAATAATTATTATCAAGATAATTAATAATCTCTACTAGGTTTGAATCAAAATGGGAATGGGGCGTCGCCAAGCGGTAAGGCAACGGGTTTTGGTCCCGTTATTGCGAAGGTTCGAATCCTTCCGTCCCAAGTTTTTTTCTTTTATGAAGTGAAAAACCGGATTACATTTTCTTCATATTATATGAATTATCAAGATAATTAATAATCTAAAAAATATAATAAGCTAATTATCTACTCTACTTCATTTGACTCAAAATTGTTTTACTAAACATTGTAAATATGACCATATCAATATATGTGATATTGTCATATTGACATCTTGAAATAGAATATTTTTGAATATTCACAATGCTATTTTTTGGATTGAAGGATTATTTTATCATTCTATATTTAGAAGACTCCATAATTTTGATAGAATTTGTCGGATCACTTGACACTGATAGAAAACATCATTAGAATAACTTAATGTAACCGACGACTATTTCGATAGGAAGTAGTAAAGGGAGGGAGTATCCTTAATTTTTGATTGATTTTTTCGAGAACCGTACGAATTTCGAGAATCGTACCAAAGTTATAGCCCTTGGTACACGTCATAATCTGATCTTGAATTGGGAGTTGACTATGATTCAAGGATTCAAAACATCTCCTTTTTTTACCTAAAGGAAAAGAAACTAAGCAGAATTTAGCAGTAGGATATTCCCTTTTCCATGGTAAAAATTGATAGAAAAAAAGCCCGCTATAGGAATTGAACCGATAACTATCGTATTACAAATGCGATGCTCTAACCACTGAGCTAAGTGGGCTAATAATAACAATGTTTCAAAATGCTATTTTTTGGATTGATTCATAATTTTGAGAATCGAAATTCTCACTAAAAGCCCATTTTGTTTCTAAATGAAAAAGTACTAAACATTGGTCAATATGACAATATCAATATATGTGATATTGTCATATTGACATCTTGACAATAGAATATTTTTTAATATTCATTTTGGATTGAAGGATTATTTTATCATTCTATATTTAGAAGACTCCATAATTTTGATAGAATTTGTC
This sequence comes from Rhynchospora pubera, assembly GCA_028095005.1. Classification (NCBI taxonomy): domain Eukaryota; kingdom Viridiplantae; phylum Streptophyta; class Magnoliopsida; order Poales; family Cyperaceae; genus Rhynchospora; species Rhynchospora pubera. Next base: position 18,208 of record JAMFTS010000933.1, on the reverse strand, counting down.
GGATCACTTGACAATGATAGAAAACATCATTAGAATAACTTAATGTAACCGACGACTATTTCGATAGGAAATAGTAAAGGGAGGGGGTATCCTTAATTTTTGATTCAAAATGCTATTTTTATGGATTGATTCATAATTTTGAGAATCGAAATTCTCACTAAAAGCCCATTTTGTTTCTAAATGAAAAAGAAATTGATTTACTACGACTTACTAAAAAATTTGTTTAGTAAACATAGTTTTACAAAACTACTTGACAAAAAAGATGTCATATATCAATATATTTATATTGTCATATGACATCTTTTTTTATCCTAAATCCTGTAAAAAAAGAAAAAAAAGCCCGCTATCGGAATTGAACCGATGACTATCGTATTACAAATGCGATGCTCTAACCACTGAGCTAAGTGGGCTAATATTAACAATGTTTTTTTTTTGATTCAAAATGCTATTTTTATGGATTGATTCATAATTTTGAGAATCGAAATTCTCACTAAAAGACAATTTTTTTACTCAATGTTACTCAAAATTGTTTTACTAAACATTGGTCAATATGACCATATCAATATATGTGATATGGTCATATTGACATCTTGAAATAGAATATTTTTGAATATTCACAATGCTATTTTTTGGATTGAATGATTATTTTATCATTCTATATTTAGAAGACTCCATAATTTTGAGTCGACATCTAGAATTTTCGGGTAATTTGACACTGATAGAAAAGGTACATATAATAAGCTAATGTAACGGACGACTATTTCGATAGGAAGTAGTAAAGGGAGGGAGTATCCTTAATTTTTGATTGATTTTTTTGAGAACCGTACGAATTTCGAGAATCGTACCAAAGTTATAGCCCTTGGTACACGTCATAATCTGATCTTGAAGCATTAGAATAATAGTTGATCATTCTAATAACCAATCCCTTGGTTACAGCATTCATTCTGTCTTACTCTATAAAAAAAAAATTAATAATCTCTACTAGGTTTGAATCAAAATGGGAAGGGGACGTCGCCAATGCGGTAAGGCAACGGGTTTTGGTCCCGTTATTGTGAAGGTTCGAATCCTTCCGTCCCACGTATTTTTCTTTTATGAAGTGAAAAACCGGATTACATTTTCTTCATATTATATGAAGAAGAATTTGTTAAAGCGAAAGTTCAATTCTGAAATGAAGTGCATTCTAAGAACTGATTTATTTCAATGAAATAAAAAGAAAAATCTTAGTAAAATACCACATTCATTTTTCCAAACCAGCCAAACCAGAAAGAACTGTTGAATTTATCGAAATTATTCAGGATATGTTTGTACTTAATAAGAGAATTAGTCTCTTAGATTCAAAGAAAGGCCTTTTTATTCTAGGTTTCAAAACCTAATTACTATATTCTGAATTAGTACGAATATATTTTTATTCTTCAATAATATAGTAAATAAATAAAGAAAAAAGGGTAATTCAAAAAAAAAAGAAATGAGTAGACAGTTGATGTGTAGACTAAAGAATAGGCAATGAGTTTTGAATTTTGTCAGCGGTATGGAAACTTTGAATTCTAACTAGAATTCGACAAAAAAAAATAGAGTCCAAAGAAATAGGAATCTTTGGTGTCTATTTTTTTGATCTTATATATTATCGACTTCAAATATTATGAAGTTTCACTTCCATTTAATATCATGGTGTTAATTTAAGATAAAGGTTGAGCAAAAATTTGTATAATTGATCTACTTGCATGTTACTGCCGTATTCTCATTTTCGAATTGATCAAAAAATTCTTGATCTTTTTTGAAGTAAAAGAAAGATGATATGTATCAAAAAAATATGTTCCTATAGAAATATAGGATATATTTTGTTTTATTTTATCTCAGTGATTTTCTTTTTAAGAACGAAAAAAAAGTTTTCAGTTAAGGTTAAGTGAATACAATTTTGATCTATATCTATGATTTCTTATATGAAATTTTTCATTTCATAAAAAAAAGATTAATTGAAAGTATAGGAATAAAATCTCTACAGAAAAAAGAGAGAGCCTCAACTCTCAATCCAAAAAATCTAGATGCAAAAAATCCCTATGGTGATACAACGTCTTTTTTTGAGTATTTTCCTTTAGTTGATCTTGTTTTGTTTATCCTTTAGTGTAGTTTTCATTTCGATTTATTGTATAAAATGAAATTCTCATAAAAAATAAAAGAAAAAAGGAGGAATCTTTATGTCTCGTTATCGAGGACCTCGTTTCAAAAAAATACGTCGTCTGCGAACTTTACCAGGACTAATTCAAAAAAAAAAATATCAATTCCAATTTGATCCTAAAAAAGAATCAATTACTTTTAGTAAAAAAAAAAAACAATATGGTACTCGCTTAGAAGAAAAACAGAAATTACGTTTTCATTATGGTTTGACAGAACGACAATTAGTTCGATATATGCATATCGCTGGAAAAAGCAAGGGATCCACAGGTCAAGTTTTGTTACAACTACTTGAAATGCGTTTGGATAATATCCTTTTTAGATTGGGTATGGCTCCAACTATTCCTGGAGCTAGGCAATTGGTGAACCATAGACACATTTTAGTTAATGGTCATATAGTTGATATACCAAGTTATCGTTGCAAACCCAGAGATATTATTACTACAAAAGATAATGAAACATCTTTTGACCTGATTCAAAAATCTATTAAGTCATCTAAAAAAAATACATTACCAAAACATTTGACTATTTCAAAAAACAATGAAGGACGAGTACATCAAATAATAGATAGGAAAGAAATCGGTTTGCGAATAAACGAGTTTTTAGTCGTAGAATACTATTCTCGTCAGATTTGAACCTAAGCAAATAAGAATTCATAAAATTTTTCCTTTTTCGCCGAACTAAAACGAAATGAATTAAATCCTGAATTCCTATTTTTTTTTCTTTTTAGAGGGAAAAAAGAACCATTGTGGAACTGATCAAAGATATCCTATTCCACATGCGTTTGGATCATAATAGTCAAATCGTTCTGGGTTATCTCTAGGGCAATATATGTCATAATCGTATACACGTGGGGGATATAGTACTGATCGAAATCAGTGATTCTGATTCAAATTCAAAGACTAGGTAGGATCAAAAAACTACAGAGGATTTTCAAGTGGAGGAAGATTCCGATCCTTCTGAATTGTTGTTCGATACGGAAACTAGAAATCAAAAAAGCAATGATCTTCCTCAATAAGCGGATCATAAGGAACATATGATCAAAAGAAAAAAAAAACAAAGAAATTGAAATATAGATATATACGAATATAAAATTCAAATCGAGACATCCTTTCTATGACAGATCTTAATTTACCTTCTATTTTTGTACCTTTAATAGGCCTCGTTTTTCCGGCATTTTCAATTATTTTTTTCTTTTTTTATGTACAAAAAAATAATATTGTATAGAGCCTAGATCTACCGAGTATAGTTAATTTAAGGTGGATCAGCGAATATTTTGAATAAATAGGAAAGAAAACTACCAATTACTCTACATAATTTAGAGTAATTGGTAGTTTTCAAAGAGTGCTAATATCTATTCTATCTAATCAATTCGAAATGCTGGTTGATAAAAGTTTCTTGAGGCTCAAGAAAAAGAAAGTCAATTTTGGGTTATTATCTGAATTTCAATCGAATGCAACTGGATCTAGTATAGTATGAATATGAATTGGCGATCAAAAGATATATGGATAGAATTTCTAAGGGGGTCTCGAAAAACAAGTAATTTTTTTTGGTCTTTTATCCTTTTTTTAGGTTCACTAGGATTCTTAGTGGTTGGAACTTCCAGTTATCTTGATAAAAATCTCATATCCGTATTTCCATCTCAAGAAATCCTTTTTTTTCCCCAAGGAATCGTAATGTCTTTCTACGGGATTGCAGGTCTATTCATGAGTTCTTACTTGTGGTGCATAATTTTTTGGAATGTAGGTAATGGTTATGACCAATTTAATAGAAAAAAAGGAATAGTTTGTATTTTTCGTTGGGGATTCCCTGGATTAAATCGTCGCATCTTTCTTCGCTTCCTTATGAAAGATATTCAATCAATCAGAATTGAGGATAAAGAGGGCTTTTATTCGCGTCGTGTACTTTATATGGAAATCAGGGGTCAAGGGTCTATTCCCTTGACTCGTACGGATGAGAATTTCTTGACGCCGCGCGAGATTGAACAAAAAGCTGTCGAATTGGCCTATTTTTTGTGTGTACCTATTGAAGTATTTTGAAATGAATTGCAAAATTCAAAGTTTTCTCAGACAGAAGAGAAGGAATTCACGGATTCAATTTTGAATCCAATTGAAGTCTTTTCTAAATGTTCATTTGAACAAAACATATTCCATTCTTCGATTTTCGTTTCCCTTGTTTCCCCGATTCACACCGAATAAAACACACATAGAATAAAATAAAAAAAAGTAGAACATAGAAAAAGAGAAATACGTATATGAAATTACAATGAATATTACTATAAGAAATTCGAATAAGTAGATTCGAATTTAATAATCAATTCAGAAAAGAAGAAATTTTTGGTATACTATTTTTTATATATCCAGATATAGCTCGTATACGTAGGTGTGGGTTCCAACCCCATCCTGGTATACTAGAAAATTGCTACTAGAAAAAAAGTAGAACTAATAAATTGATGAAGTAGAGAACAGGATTTTCGTGAGAAATCCTGTGAGGTACAAGATTTTGAATTGATATCTTGGTTTTCTTAGTTTTGGCTATACAGCATGGTGAAAGACTTCGAAACAGTAAAAAAAAAAAAGAACCTTTATTCTATTTCTATACTCTTTCTAGATCTTCAAAATCTAAAAACTAATTTAGAATCGAAAGAAAATAAGAATAGATCCCTAGATTCTATACCGTGCTTGTTAGAAAACTCGTGTTTCCTTCAATCAAAGAAATCAATATCCTTTAGAGTCATTGGATAAAGGAGGTTGATTAAGTATTTCATTTACAAATCCAAAATGAAAAAAAAGAAAACATTGTCTTCTCTCCCATATTTTGCATCTATAGCATTTTTGCCCTGGTCAGTCTTTCTTGCATTTCAAAAATGTTTGGAACTTCTGATTAGTAATTGGTGGAATACTAGTCAATCCGAAACTCTCTTGAATAGAATTCAAGAGAAACATGTTCTAGAAAGATTCATAGAATTCGAAGACCTTTTTCTGTTAGAAGAAATGGACTTGGAAACATATATAAAAAAACTCCATATAGGAATCCACAAGGAAACGATCCAATTAGTTAAAACATGCAATGAATATAATCTGCATATCCTTTTGCATTTTTCAACAAATATAATCTGTTTCAGTATTTTAAGTGGTTATTTTATTCTGGGTAATGAGGAACTTATCATTCTTAATTCATGGGGTCAAGAATTCCTATCTAACTTAAGTGACACAATAAAAGCTTTCTCAATTCTTTTAGTTACTGATTTAGGAATTGGATTTCATTCAACTCACGGTTGGGAACTCCTAATTGGCTCGGTCTACAACGATTTTGGGTTGGCATATAAGGATCAGATTATATTTGGTCTTGTTTCTACTTTTCCAGTTATTTTAGATACTATTGTGAAATATTGGATCTTCCATTATTTAAATCGTGTATCTCCTTCGCTTGTAGTAATTTATCATTCAATGAATGAATGAAGAACTTATTTGATTTCTTATATCAATTCCATAAGAACCCTTTTGCTTTCTAAAATAAAAAGGATCATTTTCAATCTTAATGACTTTTTGATATTTTTACCTGTTCAAGATATTAGTCCTATATTGGAATAGGACTATTCCAGTACAATGACAACAGATTTTTGATAGGGAACTATACTAGTTCCCTATCTAATTTATTGTAAAAATTCTAGGATTTAGAATTGGCCATGCAAAATAGAAATCCTTTTTGTTGGGTAAAAAAACAAATGGCTCGATCCATTTATGTTTCTGTATCGATCATGATATATGTACTAAGCCAGGTATCTATCTCAAATGCATATCCCATTTTTGCACAAAAGGGTTATGAAAATCCGCGAGAAACAACTGGACGAATTGTATGTGCCAATTGTCACTTAGCTAATAAGCCCGTGGAGATTGAAGTTCCGCAAGCTGTGCTTCCTGATACTGTATTTGAAGCCATTGTTCGAATTCCTTATGATATGCAATTGAAACAAGTTCTTTCTAATGGTAAAAAAGGGGGTTTGAATGTGGGTGCTGTTCTTATTTTACCCGAGGGGTTTGAGCTAGCTCCAACTGATCGTATTTCTCCTGAGTTGAAAGAAAAGATAGGAAATTTGTCTTTTCAGAGTTATCATCCCAATAAGAAAAATATTATTGTAATAGGTCCTGTTCCTGGTCAGAAATATAGGGAAATTGTCTTTCCCATTCTTTCCCCTGACCCTTCTACGAAGAAAGACATTCACTTCTTAAAATATCCCATATATGTAGGTGGGAACAGAGGGAGGGGTCAGATTTATCCTGACGGTAGCAAGAGTAACAACACAGTCTATAATGCTACATCAGCAGGTATAGTAAGCAAAATAGTACGTAAAGAGAAGGGTGGTTATGAAATAACCACAGTTGATGCGTCAGAGGGACGTCAATCGGTTGATATTATACCTCCGGGGCCAGAACTTCTTGTTTCAGAGGGTGAATCCATCAAGCTTGATCAACCATTAACAAGCAATCCTAATGTAGGGGGTTTTGGTCAGGGAGATGCGGAAATAGTTCTTCAAGATCCATTACGCATCCAAGGCCTTTTGTTCTTTTTCACATCTGTTATTTTTGCACAAGTATTTTTAGTTCTGAAAAAGAAACAGTTTGAAAAAGTTCAATTGTATGAAATGAATTTTTAAATCCATAAATGGATGTTAATCCATTTAGTTGATTTCTTGTCGATCGATACAATTATGGATTATCCGAAAATCCTATAAATTCTTTTGCTTTCTCTCTCTTTTCTTTTATCCCTTAGTAAACATATTACTAAATACAAAAGAAGTGGTAAAGGTGGGAAAAATGAAAGAAACAAATACTTTTTTTGGGGGGGATTACTTGTCTTTCTAATCTTCGATTTTATCGACACAAGAAAAAAGATTTTGTACTCTTTTCTTGTGTCGTCTTGTATTGAAATAAGAATTCTTTGTTTACCGGTTTATTAAAACTTTTTGGTTTCGGTTCAGACAAAGTAGTGAACAAAGGAAAAAAGGGTTTCTGTTGGGAAGTAATTAATTGACAAAATAGAATTTATTCACTTCCTAAATACAATTCCATTTTTAATTTGAAGAAAAAAAATATTTTGACTGTTTTAGCGCAAAGTTGAACTGTATTTTGACGAATATCAAAATCCTTATTTGATTTAGGATCAGATCAAAGTTTTTTGATCCTACAATTTGATCAAAAAAGTAGTTTAGATTCAGGTTCTAGTAGTTTACTAAAAATGAATGAAAGAGTATCTCATCTATAGAAAGAAATGAATTTTTTCTATATTCAGAAAATCCAAATAATTTCTTATTTCTTGTTTCTTTCATACGAGTGAATATTGTGGGATGAAAAATAGAGATTATGAATCAACTAATAAATTAAGGTTGATCAAACATGATTAAGAATCAAAAAAATCAAAAGGTTTGAACCATTAGAACAACACATCCTTGCAGTTTTGATTTATGCAATAAATCAAAGTCTCCTTACCTTATAAGAGTAAGGACTTAGTGGGTCCTTTCCGCTCTAATCAAACAAAAGAGGGTAAGGACCCGCTAAGTTCTTACTTTTGAATGTGAAAAATCCGGTCCATCCTAGTAATTAAAAATTACTAGAGTGATGAGCCCAGTCCAGAATATGAACCGTAAAAGAAAACACCTATTAAACCTATCACAAGAATACCTGTTAAAGTACCTATTAGCCAAAGAGGAATCCTTCCAGTAGTATCGGCCATTTCTCCTACTTTCCTCCACATTTAATGTAGTCATGCTCGAGACAAAAACAGTCATGGATAATAATGACAGTCGTATCTTTCCGAACGAATGCAATAAAATAAAGAGAATTATTCTCTTTCAATTAAAGAAATAATTCGAAAATAAAACAGCAAGTACAAAAATGAGTAATAAACCCCAGTATAGACTGGTACGATTCAATTCCACATTTTGTTCATTCGGATTTGATTGTGTCATAGCTTTCTAATTGAAATTCATTTTATCGTTGGATGAACTGCATTGCTGATATTGACCCTAAAAAAAAAACGGTAGGTACAGCTAATCCGTGAACAGCTAACCATCGTACTGTAAAAATTGGATAGGTTCGATCTATAGTCATTGAAGGCCTCCTAAAAGGATCTACTAAATTCATCAAGTTGTTCTAAAGAATCAAAACGTCCGGTGATCAATGGAATCCCTTGTCGACTTTCCGTAAAATATTCGTTTGGCCGAGGACTCCCAAATACATCGTAAGCTAAACCCGTACTGACGAATAACCAACCCGCAATGAATAAGGAAGGTATAGTAATGCTATGAATAACCCAGTATCGAATACTGCTAATAATATCAGCAAAAGAACGTTCTCCTGTGCTTCCAGACATGCTGAGCTCCACAAATTTTTGTACATTCAAAAAAGGGAATTGATTCCGTAAAAGATAGGATCAAAAATAGATAAAACTATTATACTGCTATTTTTTCTATCTTTGTGAGATCGTCCATTTTGTACCAAAAGTTTATTTCGAGTATACCGAATCAGTATAGCTATCTCTCCTATGGCATAGCAACGCAGTTTCGACCGATACCGAAATGCTACATAATCCCTCTTTTCCTTATCTATCCATAACTTGATGTTATTCAATAGATCGATAGAGAATACTGCAAATTCTTAATTTGCTTTCCTTTATTAGCTTCTAAATGGGAAGTAAGTAAGAATCTTCGAAAAATCCAATTTGCAAGCTTAGCTTAACTAATTCAAGTGATTTTAGCAAATTCTATCTATTAATCAATTTGATTAAATTCGAAAAGATCAGTCTTAATGAATAAGAGAAAGAGGGCGAAAATACATAAGGATACAAGCAGATCTGATTTGATTGAACCATTTTGTCAATTTGACGATGAGAAAACGAAGAAGATTCAAAAAAAATAGAACATTTCAATATTTTTGAATAAATAGATTCTATTATTTATTAATAGAATTTTCTTCGCCTAGAGTTAATCAATAACAAAAAAAATGAATCTAATATATCAAATATCGATAGCAACGTCTTTTGCTACCAAAAGAGAATTGCTTCTTCTTTCAAATCGAAAATGATTGGATTTTCATTAACGGAAACCTATCTATTCTGTTATATTCCATTTTATACGTAAAAGTATAGGTGAATTCTCTTTTTTGGTTATAACTCTTATTTGAATCCTTTCATTTCAAAGAATTCATTGGTATGTTAGAATCAAAAAGAATCAAAAATAACTAAATAAGTAGAATTCAATAATTGAATAAATAGACAATTAATAAATCAAAAACGTAATACTAAATGAGATAAAGAAAGTACAATTTCGATTTGTGATGAATCATTGTTGCATTAGGTCGAACAGAAAGATTCTTTCTTGACCGAACTCAAAGTATTTAATGGAACTGAATTCTCTGAATTGATAGAATATAGAATGAGTCGAAAAGGATAAAAGAAATAACTCATCTTCAAATCGACTTCTTGACACGAAAAAAAGAAAAGAAATGAATGATTCAGAACTATATATATGCCCAGGCTACAATATGAAAATCATTTCAGGGATTTTCCCTTCTTTTGTCCGTGTCAACAAAAAATTCATGATGCCATGTGAATCGCTAGAAACATGTGAAGTGTATTATGGCTAACCCAATAACGAAAATTTCGTAAGGGGACTGAAGCAGGCTATCATGAAACAAAAGATCTTCTTTCTAAAGAAAGATTTGTTGGCTCGGAATCAAAGAATGAATCGATATCATATCTAATGAATCCATTTTTGAATAATTAAGTACTCTATTCCTTTAATTAGTATTATCGATAATGATCAAGAATTCATGAATTCTTGACTCATTTAATTGGAAATATTCCATTATAAAAACTACCATCGTATTTTGAACTTAGGTAAATACTTTATCAGTATATGGAGTAAAAAAACATAAAAAATTTGGCCTTTTATGCTTACTATAACTAGTTATTTCTGTTTTTTAATGGCTGTTTTAACGATAACCTTAGTTCTATTTATTGGTTTAAGAAAGATACGGCTTATTTAAAATAAATTGAATGCAAAATTCCGAAAAAATCTTTTTCGGGGATTTCGTGTATTCTATGGTTATTTCCGCAACCATTGCCAATTTTTTTCTTGGTTATTAAGATTCATAGATAATTCAGATTATTATTTAAAGATAGATCTTAACCTCTTTTTTTTATCTGCTCAAATCGAAATGATTGAAGTTTTTCTATTTGGAATTGTCTTAGGTCTAATTCCTATCACTTTGGCAGGATTATTTGTGACTGCATATTTACAATACAGACGTAGTGATCAGTTGGATCTTTGATTTTCCAAATTTTCTTTTTTTTATTAGTCTCTTTCCTACTGTAGGTCAAATTTCAGTTTGAATTTCACTTTGTTTTTATATAGACGAAATCACGCTCTGTAGGATTTGAACCTACGACATCGGGTTTTGGAGACCCGCGTTCTACCGAACTGAACTAAGAGCGCGTTTCAATCAAATCAAAAAAATCTTTTAGGATAGAAATCCTAACGCATTGCTTATACATATAGTATATGCAAATTAACGAATCCCTCTTCACTTCCTACAGGAGAAGTTATAGGTAGGGATGACAGGATTTGAACCTGTGACATTTTGTACCCAAAACAAACGCGCTACCAAGCTGCGCTACACCCCTTTTTGAACTTGTTCTAGAGTATCATTGTCTGTCTTCTTTTCCATATATATAGTCATTTTTTGATATCTATATCAAACTATATCAAAGTTTGTTGTCATTTATTATTTCTGGTTTCATATAATAAAAGAATAAAATATCTGAAACCTAATCGAACTTCTAGATAAAGAATTCCTATTTGAACAGTAATACTCATAAAAAGGGCTTCTTTCTTTTGTTTTTAGGCCGGGCAGAAAATTCTGATTGGTTCATCTTCCATAATCAATTTTAGAATTTTAGATAGGAATTCCGCGTAGGAAAAAAAAGAAAAATGAATACAAAAAATAGAGAATTACAGCATCTGACCATATATGGATTCCAATCAAGTAAAGAAAGAGAATTTGCAATGCAAGATATCAAAACATATCTCTCTGTGGCACCTGTAATAAGTACTCTATGGTTTGCTTCTTTAGCAGGTCTATTAATAGAAATTAATCGTTTATTCCCAGATGCTTTGTCATTCCCCTTTTTTTGATATTCAATTAAAAAATCATTAATATGTGAAGAAATAAAGGAGAATAGAATTCTGACGATTCTTTTTTCAAATCTTTAGATAGATAGGGGGATATAAAGAAAAAGCTCATTCAAAATGTACTGAATCAAAATCCAGTAAGTCCGCCCAAGATCACATTTAGGAAAAAGATGGAATTAATTAGTTTAGTGTAAGCTACATGAAATCATAGTATAAAAAGAAGAGACTGAAATAAGAAAGTTATGGGGGTTTCGAATAAAACGAGATACTTAGAAAGAGATTGTATTAATTTAATACAAGTAATAAATTACTTTATTAACACTCGAATAATACATATTGAATTGATTAGGTAATTGCCAAAAGATCTTTCGATTCGAAATGGAATAACTAATTAAGAATTCTTATTGATTTTATTCTTCTTTTTCGATTCAAAAACCGGAAATAGGAGAGTTAAAAAAACCAATCAAAATATATAAAGGAGATTCATGGCTAAAGGGAAAGATATAAGAGTCAGAGTTTTTTTGGAATGTACTAGTTGTGTTCAAAGAAGTGATAATAAAAAATCACTGGGTATTTCTAGATATATTACCCAAAAAAATCGTTCCAATACACCCAGTTTATTGGAACTGAGAAAATTCTGTCGCTATTGTAACAAACATACAACTCATAGGGAAATCAAGATATAGATCGAAGGAAACTAACATAATATCTTCGATCTTTGCAAGCAATACACGAAGTAAGAACTTCACCATATTACTATATTAGATAATAGTAAAGAATATCTATGAATCAAACTTAATCTCATTTTCGTATGGAGATTCTCTCATGAGTATAGATATATAATAGATGGATGAAATAATCAAATTATTTTTGAATGATATCTGATAGATGAATGAAATAATCAAATGATATATGAATCAAAACCTATTTTGGTTGGATCTTAAATGAATCAATAAATCGAATTTTCGAGATAAGGAATAAACCATGGATAAACTCCAGCAACCTATTCGTATTCATAAACCCAAGAAACCTCTTGGTAAATTCAAAAACTTTTTTCGTAAATCCAAACAACCTTTTCCTAAATCTCGTTTAGGAAAATTTGGTAAAGATATTCCTCTTCGTCAATACCTTATTCTTCGTCGTAAATTTGAATTTTGCCATAAATCTCCTAGATATTCTAAATATCGTAATCGTATTCGTAAGCAATTTTTTCGTAAACGTTTCTTCATTAGATCAAGGAGTCAAATCCATTATAAATATATAGGTGTAATTAGTCGATTTATTGGTTGGCAAGCAAAAATCATACCTAAAGAAGTTACTAAATTAACCTTAAGACAACAACGACTAATGACTAATGCTATAAAAAAAGCTCGTATTTTAGGTTTCTTACCTTTTGTTGCAAATGAGATATATGCTAGGAAACGCAGGCTAGAGATTTTAAAACGTCGTCTTGAAAATGAAGAAAAAAAAAAATCACAAAAAAATCGTGCTAAAACTGGACCAAGAACTCCTCGTCCTAACACTGGACCAAGAACTCCTCGTCCTAAAAATGAAACGGGAACTCCTCCTCCTAACACTGGACCAAGAACTCCTCGTCCTAAAAATGAAACGGGAACTACTCCTCCTAAAAATGAACCAAGGACTCCTCGTCCTAACACTGGACCAAGAACTACTCGTCCTAACACTGAACCGGGAACTCCTCCTCCTAACACTGGACCAAGAACTACTCGTCCTAACACTGAACCGGGAACTACTCGTCCTAAAAATGAAACGGGAACTCCTCGTCCGAAAAATGAAACGGGAACTCCTCGTCCGAAAAATGAAACGGGAACTCCTCGTCCGAAAAATGAAACGGGAACTCCTCCTCCTAACACTGGACCAAGAACTACTCGTCCGAAAAATGAAACGGGAACTCCTCGTCCGAAAAATGAAACGGGAACTCCTCCTCCTAACACTGGACCAAGAACTACTCGTCCTAACACTGAACCGGGAACTCCTCGTCCTAAAAATAAAACGGGAACTACTCGTCCGAAAACGGAACCAAGAACTACTCGTCCGAAAACGGAACCGGGAACTCCTTCTCCTAAAACCAGAAATCCATAAGCATACTTCCCAATTGACTTAAAATCCCAAATTGGAATTCAAGCTAAAATGTAGATTTTTTTTGAAAAAGTTTAGAAAGCTGGTTGGATTCTTGTATTTTAAAAAAAGGAAAAACAATCTTTTTATTGAGAGATGCTCTTAATTGCTACTATTTTTCTTTATCTCAATCGATTTTCCTTTTATATCTTCCCGGAGTTCATTCTCCGGGGAATCCTTTTTTCATCATTACTAATAGATTATTTTAGTATCTCCTCATTTACCTTATTAGGTTTAATAATTTTATAAGAAATCTTGGAAAGACCAATCTTATTTGATATTGCTATTTGTGAAAGTATTTTACGATTAAGAATCGATTGCTTCTTGTACAGATTGTGGATAAATTGAGAATAACTATCAAATATTTGGTTTTCACGAGTTACTGCATTTATTCGAGTGATCCACAAACGGCGAAAATATCTCTTTTTCCTTCCTCTATCTCGATAAGAGTAAAACAAAGCTCTTATTGTCTGTTGGTTAATCGTTCGAGTGTGTCTTGAATGAGCTCCTTTAAAACCTGATACAAGGGAACGATTTTTTTTTCGACGTCTTCGAGCTATATATCCTCGCCTTACTCTGGTCATTGAATTCCATTCAATTTGAATGAATAACTAATGAATTCGATTTCTTTTCTTTCAGTTATTCTTTTTTCCGCCTAGGGTCAATCAATAACAAAACGGATTACTCCAATATATCAGATATCGATTCCAATGGCTTTTGCTACTATAACCTTCCCAACCACGATTCTTGCTTTTCTCTTATTTGACCTTTCCATAAAGATAAAGAATTCTATATTAAACAACAAAATAGTGGGTTCCATCGTTTCTATGGTTACGCCTCGAACGGTGAGGTTCTCTCTATACGCCGGAGCTTTTTTTCCATTGATAATCATCATCAAAAGATTTTGTGAACTTGTATAGTTCATATTCTTTGGCTCTACCTATTCATTAGAAAGTAATAGCCCTTTTGACACTAAGAGTTATCCATACAGTGACGGCATTTAATTAGAAAAGTTGGCTAGGTAGCTAACCCTATGAGTCCGTTCTTTCAAAAGGGAGCATAACCTTTTTGCTTCTTCATAATGCTATCTCCTCCGCTTAATGGATAACCTTTTGCTACCAATGGAGAATTGCTTCTTCTTTCAAATTGAAAATGATTGGATTTTCACCAATGAAAACCATAAATTTTATAGAATATAAATGGTGGATGATATCATATACTTTTTGAAAATATCCTATTGATCAGTATAGGTCGTTGATACTGGAAAAATTCTCTCATCTGTTCAAAGTCATGATCTGAACGAGTCACACATACACCCTAGTACATACTCCTCGACGCTGAGGACATCCTTTAAGAGCGGGGGATTTCTTAACATTTTTTTTTGGCTTTCTTACGTTTTTAAGAAGTTGTTTAATAGTTGGCATATTGTATGTATATTTATACAGAATATAATTGTTTGGTTTAGATCGATCTTAACCAGATGTTAATTTCTATTAACATGAATATTCAATAGAATTCGACTTTGAAATAGATGGACACAAAATCATTCAGATCATTCAGGATCTTCTCTTATTTTCTTCTTTTTGTTTCTTGCGTATTATGCGATCGACAATACCATAAGCTTGGGCTTCTGTTGCGGACATATAAGTATCTCTTTCCATATCATTCTGGATCTCATTTATGGGTCTGCCTGTATTTTGTGAATACATATCCGCAATAACCTCACGAAGTCTAAACAGTTCTTCTGCTTCCAATTCTATTTCACGTGGAGTGCCTATAAAAGGGGCAGTCCGAGGTTGGTGAATCATAATCCTAGCGTGAGGCAATGCGAATCGTTTAGTCTTTGTTCCTCCAACCAAAATTAAAGATGCACCTGATGCAGCTAATCCCATACCTATTGTACGCACATCAACCCTACCTTGCACATGTTTTATAACATCATATAAAGCTATTGATGATAGTGCGCTTCCACCCGGAGAGTGTATATACAAAGAAATATCACGATCATCTTGTTGACTCAGATATAGTAACAGACCGATAACTTGATCGATCCAAACGCCCGTAATCTCTCTACATAGAAAAAGGATTTTGCTGTGAATAATAAGTGGGTAGTTTACGTAAACCCAATCTTTTTTTTTCTCCTTTGAAGACCACCAGTCGGTGGGGACTTTTGGTATACCAATTGGCATATTGTATGTATATTTATACAGAATATAATTGTTTGGTTTAGATCGATCTTAACCAGATGTTAATTTCTATTAACATGAATATTCAATAGAATTCGACTTTGAAATAGATGGACACAAAATCATTCAGATCATTCAGGATCTTCTCTTATTTTATTTTTTTTGTTTCTCCTTTATTATGCGATCGACAATACCATAATCTTGGGCTTCTGTTGCGGACATATAAGTATCTCTTTCCATATCATTCTGGATCTCATTTACGGGTCTGCCTGTATTTTCTGAATAAATATCCGCAATAACGTCACGAAGTTTAAACATTTCTTCTGCTTCCAATTCTATTGAACGTGGAGTGCCTACAAAACGGGAAGCCGAAGGTTGGTGAATCAAAACCCTAGTGTGAGGGAATGCGATTCGTTTACTCTTTGTCCCTCCGACCAAAATTAAAGATGCACCTGATGCAGCTAATCCCATACCTATTGTACGCACATTAGGTACCAAACTTTTGATAGTATCATAAATGCCTAGTGATGCTAGTGCCCCTCCACCCGGAGAGTTTATATACAAAGAAATATCATCATTATCTTTACCCAGATATAGTAAGAGAGCGATAATTTGATTGACGATAATGCCCGTAATCTCTCTAGTTAGAAAAACGATTTTGTCGTAATAAAGTCGTTGGTATAGGTCAATCCAACGACTTTTTTCCCTTTCAAAACGGCGAAAAGGTACTTTTGGTACGCCTATACTCATAAAATTTCATCAATTTATTTCTTTTCAAAAAGTACACTTGAATAAAAAAACGTGAAAATCCATGAATTCCTGCCTTCATTCCTTTTTCTTCTTTTTTTTCTACTTCTATTTGATCCATTGGAAGGATTTTTTGATAGAGTAAGACAGAATGAATGCTGGAACCAAGGGATTGATTATTTGAAAGAATGATCAAGAATTTCTAATTCTAATGCAATCTTCCCGTTGCGTATTGGTACTTATCGGGTATAGAATAGATCTGCTTCTCTTTGTTCTTACGAACGGAGTTGTTCCCTTATTTTGATTTTCAATGGGATGAAATCAAAATGAGCCCTTTCTGATACAGAATCTACTGCAAAAAGGTGAGGTACACAGTATATAGTCTTTTGAGTTTAATGCGATAAAATAAAGTGACATAGTTTCTATTTCTCTTAAGGGGTATTTCCATGGGTTTGCCTTGGTATCGTGTTCATACTGTCGTATTGAATGATCCCGGTCGATTGCTTTCTGTTCATATAATGCACACAGCTCTAGTTGCTGGTTGGGCCGGTTCGATGGCTTTATACGAATTAGCGGTTTTTGATCCCTCTGATCCCGTTCTTGATCCAATGTGGAGACAGGGCATGTTCGTTATACCTTTCATGACTCGTTTAGGAATAACCAATTCATGGGGTGGTTGGAATATTTCAGGAGGAACTGTAACAAATCCAGGTATTTGGAGTTATGAAGGTGTTGCAGCGGGACATATAGTATTTTCTGGTTTGTGCTTCTTGGCAGCTATCTGGCATTGGGTATATTGGGACTTAGAAGTATTCTGTGATGAACGTACAGGAAAACCTTCTTTAGATTTGCCCAAGATTTTTGGAATTCATTTATTTCTCTCAGGTGTAGCTTGCTTTGGCTTTGGCGCATTTCATGTAACAGGATTGTACGGTCCTGGAATATGGGTGTCCGATCCTTATGGACTAACTGGAAAAGTGCAAGCTGTAAATCCAGCTTGGGGTGTGGATGGTTTGATCCTTTTATTCCAGGAGGAATAGCCTCTCATCATATTGCAGCGGGTACGTTAGGATATTAGCAGGTTTATTCCATTTGAGTGTCCGCCCGCCTCAACGTCTATACAAAGGATTACGTATGGGCAATATTGAAACAGTACTCTCCAGTAGTATTGCTGCTGTTTTTTTTGCAGCTTTTGTTGTTGCAGGACCATGTGGTATGGTTCAGCAACTACCCCAATCGAATTATTTGGTCCTACTCGTTATCAATGGGACCAGGGATACTTTCAACAGGAAATTATCGAAGAGTTAGCGCTGGGCTAGCCGAAAATCTGAGTTTATCAGAAGCTTGGTCTCAAATTCCTGAGAAATTAGCTTTTTATGATTACATTGGTAATAATCCGGCAAAAGGAGGATTATTTAGAGCAGGTTCAATGGATAACGGAGATGGAATAGCAGTTGGATGGTTAGGGCACCCCCTTTTTAGAGATAAAGAAGGTCGAGAGCTTTTTGTACGTCGTATGCCTACTTTTTTTGAACATTTCCGGTAGTTTTGGTAGATGACGACGGGATTGTGAGGGCCGATGTTCCTTTTAGAAGGGCAGAATCAAAATTAGTGTTGAACAAGTAGGTGTAACTGTTGAGTTCTATGGTGGTGAACTTAATGGAGTCAGTTATTCAGATCCTGCTACTGTTAAAAAATATGCTAGACGTGCCCAATTAGGTGAGATTTTTGAATTAGATCGAGCTACTTTGAAATCTGACGGTGTTTTTCGCAG
>JAMFTS010000938.1:0-28075 GCA_028095005.1 Rhynchospora pubera | reverse complement strand
AATCAATTTGTAGTCTAACAAAGGTCAAAAGATTTTTCGTATTGCTAAGAAAGCTTTGAATATTATTTTAATGATATCAACCCATCGACTTGTAAAATAACTAATAACAAGAAAACTCCTTCTAGAATTCAGAGAATATCCATTCAGTAAACTTGTCGAGTGACAATAATGCAAGTTTAGGAGATAATGCATCTCCAAGAATACATCCTTCCAAAGCGCAGCGAATGTAGTTGCGCCATACGCTCAGTTATGGACTTCTTGTAAAAATTGTGAGAGATCCGTTTACAAGCAATGGGCACAAAAAATAAATATATTTGTAAAAATTGTGCATTTCATTACCAATGGAGAGTTCCGACCGAATCGAATCTGTTGATTGATTGGGCACTTGGGATCCTACGAATGAGACCTTGGTTTCTATTGACCCCTATGATAGATTCTTAGAAAAGAAATCAAAGAAAAAGATTCGAAACCTTTTTTGATAGACTATTATTCTTAGATAATGAAGATTACTTAGAGCAAAAAAATTTGGACCTTTCTCCTATAAACGAAGAATTACTCAAGTATTTAGGACTTGAAGATTGTACAAGTGATGAAATCCTAGAAACCGTCTTTGAGATAAGAAACCATTTAAGAATCATAGCAGGAATTCCAGATATTACATCTGATGAAATAATGGAAAAACTAAAGAACAATTACGAATACACAAAAAAAAACTTGAAGACCTCATCAATTCTCTTCCCTCAGATTCAGAGGATCTAGATCCAGAGGGCACAGATCCAGAGAAATCTACTATGGAGCAAACTATACAAATATAGACCAATTCACAAATACAGACCAATCCACTGCAGATATAGACCAATTCACAAATACAGACCAATCCACTGCAGATATAGACCAATTCACAAATATAGACCAATCCACTGCAGACCAATCCACTGCAGATATAGACCAATTCACAAATACAGACCAATCCACTGCAGATATAGACCATTCACAAATATAGACCATCCACTGCAGACCAATCTATTGCAAAGAATACACGCTAAAAGAATTAGCGGAACTATTTCTTATAGAAGAAATAGAAACAAAAGCAGAAATAGAAGAAAAAGAAAAAAATCTTGCTCTGCTGATAATAAAGATGCTAATCAAAATTCAGAAAATTCAACAGAATCCGAAGATTCAGAAAAATACAAAGAATCCGAAGATTCAGAAAATTCAACAGAATCCGAAGATTCAGAAAATTCAACAGAATCCGAAGATTCAGAAAATTCAACAGAATCCGAAGATTCAGAAAAATACAAAGAATCCGAAGATTCAGAAAAATACAAAGAATCCGAAGATTCAGAAAATTCAACAGAATCCGAAGATTCAGAAAAATACAAAGAATCCGAAGATTCAGAAAATTCAACAGAATCCGAAGATTCAGAAAATTCAACAGAATCCGAAGATTCAGAAAATTCAACAGAATCCGAAGATTCAGAAAAATACAAAGAATCCGAAGATTCAGAAAAATACAAGAATCCGAAGATTCGAAAATTCAACAGAATCCGAAGATTCAGAAAAATACAAAGAATCCGAAGATTCAGAAAATTCAACAGAATCCGAAGATTCTGAAGAATTCAAAGAATCAGAACAAGATATACCTTACATGGATAAAGTTGATTTCTATCAAAAAGAAAAAGGTTTGACTGACGCTGTTCAAACAGGAATAGGTCAACTCGACGGTATCCCTGTAGCACTTGCGGTTATGGATTTTCAATTTATTGAGGAAGTATGGGATCAGTAGTAGGTGAAAAAATAACCCGTTTAATTGAATATGCTACCAATAAATGCTTGCCCCTCATCATTTCCTGTGCTTCCGGAGGAGCTCGTATGCAAGAAGGAACTTTCAGCTTAATGCAGATGGCTAAAATTTCTTCGGCTTTATTGGACTATCAAGTAAGTCAAAATTTACTTTTAGTGTCACTTCTTACATCGCCTACAACAGGTGTGTTACAGCCAGTTTTGGAATGCTTGGCGATATAATTATTGGCGAACCAGATGCATATATTGCATTTGCAGGTAAAAGAGTAATTGAAGAAGTAATGAAAATCATTGTACCTGAAGGTGTACAGGAAGCTGAATACTTATTTGAAAAAGGCTCATTGGATTTAATTGTACGCGTAATCTTTAAAAGGTGTTCTTAGTGAATTATTGAAGTTACATGGTTTTCCTTTGAATCAAAATAAAATTTTGAATCTCAAAAGTAGATACGAAATCCTGTATAAAAAACCTCCAGGGTTTCAATCCTTTGAAAAAAAAAAATGAAAAAAAATCTGATCGAAATTTGTCTATCCAATTCGAATAGATGTAGATGAGAAAAATCGGGAGTTATGTTGCTAATTTCAATAGCAAAAATTTGAGACACTAGAGAAACAAAAAGAATATTTTATTCATTTAATTTAGATATTAAAATGCGCATTCAGTCTTTTTGACTGAATTTATCATATATACTTTCTCATGTATACTATACAATATGTGAGAATCATGATACAATAAGAATTCAAAGAGTTTACACTAACAAGTTTTTTTCTAATTTGAATGAAATTGGGTAGGTTTCAAAAAAGATATTTGAATCCCAACTCAACTAAAAAAAAAGGAAAGGATCCTTTAAAATATGAAATGGATATCTCTGTATCTTTTTTGAATTGAGATTGAAAATTCATACTTTCGAAAGATAATAAAATATGAAAAAAGCTAAACGTAGAATTTCGATTCCAGCCATGAATCGGCGTTTCATGTTTGTACGTTCTCGTCGTTTATATAAAACTATAAAACGTAAAATCAAAAAAGGACTTATTCATATTAAAACAAGTTGTAATAATACAATTATAACTGTTACAGATTGGGGGGGTCAGGTAGTTTCTTGGGATTCCGCTGGTACTTCTGGATTCAAAGGTCCAAAAAGAAAAACACCCTATGCTGCTCAAATAGCAACAAAAAATGCTATTTATATGTTAGTGAAACTGGGTATGGAACGAGCAGCAATTAAGATAAAAGGTGGCGGTGCCGGAAGAGCTACAGCATTAAGAACGATTGCTCATAGTGGTGTAAAATTAAGTTTCATACGTGATGTAACACCTATCCCACATAATGGATGCCGGCCTCCTAAAAGAAGACGTGTTTAAAATGATTATCAATGAAAAAATAAGCCACAGAGGACCTCACCGTTCGAGGCGTAACCATAGAAACGATGGAACCCACTATTTTGTTGTTTAAGATAAAATTCTTTATCTTTATGGAAAGGTCAAATAGGGGAAAAGCAAGAATCGTGGTTGGGAAGGTTATAGTAGCAAAAGCCATTGGAATCGATATCTGATATATTGGAGTAATCCATTTTGTTATTGATTGAACTAGGCAGAGAAAAGAATAACTGAAAGAGGAGGAAGTATGCCCACAGACCGATAACTTGATCAACCCAAACGCCCGTAATCTCTTTACATAGAAAAAGGATTTTGCTGTGAACAATAAGTGGGTGGTTTACGTAACCCAATCCTTTTTTTCTCCTTTGAAAATCCCCAGTCGGTGGGGACTTTTGGTATACCAATGGGCATATCTGAGTCAACAAGATGATCGTGATATTTCTTTGTATATACACTCTCCGGGTGGAGACACACTATCATCAATACCTATTGTTATAAAACATGTGCAAGGTAGGGTTGATGTGCGTACAATAGGTATGGGATTAGCTGCATCAGGTGCATCTTTAATTTTGGCCGGAGGAACAAAGACTAAACGATTCGCATTGCCTCACGCTAGGATATGATTCACCAACCTCGGACTGCCCCTTTTATAGGCACTCCACGTGAAATAGAAAGGGAAACAGAAGAACTGTTTAGACTTCGTGAGGTTATTGCGGATATGTATTCACAAAATACAGGCAGACCCATAAATGAGATCCAGAATGATCTGGAAAGAGATACTTATATGTCCGCAACAGAAGCCCAAGCTTCTGGTATTGCCGATCGCATAATACGCAAGAAACAAAAAGAAGAAAATAAGAGAAGATCCTGAATGATCTGAATGATTTTGTGTCCATCTATTTCAAAGTCGAATTCCTACTAGATACACGCTAATGAGAACGTTCCATGAGTCTATCGGAATTGGATCTCTATCAAAGGGATTTCATCCCGTAATGAATTGGTATGGTATATTCCTACCGTACCATAGGAAGATTAAGAACTCGAATCCTGATTAATACTAGGACTCATAAGGAAGAAATTGGAGTTATGGTATGATCATAACGCTTCCATCGGGTTATTCTAATCTACCTCTTTGTATTTTATGTTCAAAAAAGGAGAGATTATGGCAAAAAAAGGAGATAATGTGTTTTTAGAAGAATTGATGCAAAGATATTTACAAGAATCGGCTCTAAAACCACAGTGGAAGTGTATTGATTCATATATACATAATGTATGTTTACATTATGGTCGTTTCATTCTATTCCCACTTCCGAAAGGTCAAGCTGAGTGTATTGGTATTACCATGCGAAAAGCTCTACTGTTAGAGACAAAAGTCACAGCTGTCAGACGCGTGAAATTTAAGAATGTGAATATACCTTCTGAATATGGTAATATAGAAGGTATTTTTGAAAATGTCCATCAAATCCTATCCAATTTTTCAAATGTTGTATTGAGGGGTTTTACAGATAAAGTTATCAAAGCATCCATTCGTGTGAGAGCGAATAATCCAGATCCAATAGTAGTTGCTCATCACATCGAAAACCTACCGCCTACTCTAAAAATAGTAGATAAATACGGATACTTATTTTGTACAAAAGAAAATAAAGATTTCTCGATAGAATTGACAATCGAGAGATCTAGATTTTCTGATTTTCAAAAGGAAAGCATAGATAAATCGCAAAATAAAGATGGGAGTTATTTTGTAGAGAATATACCCATGCCTGTTATAAATGCTAATTATACGATTCATAAGTTTGGAAATGGAAATAAAGACGCAGAGATACTTTTTTTTGAAATATGGACCAATGGAAGTTTAACTCCTAAAGAAGCAATTCGTGACGCTTCTATGAATTTGATTGGATTATTTAGTCATTTTCTACATCCAGAAGAAGAGGATGTGAACATTGATTTGACAAGAAATCAAGAGACCTGTAATTTGCCTGTGTTCCTCCTTAGCTATGAAAAAACGCTAAAGGAAATAGTCGCAAGATACGAAAGTTTCCTTGACTTCACAGAAACAGAACTTTTAAAAAGGAAAAAAACTCAAGGGAAAGTAAGAATCCCATGGGATTCTCTTTTTGTTGACCAATTACACTTTTCACTCGAAACCAGTTCACTTATTGAAAAAGCCGGGATCACTACGATCCAAGACTTGTTTGTTGAGTTTTCTTCGAACAACTGCAAGAATATATTTCATTTGAATATGGAGGCACTGCTAGAAATAGCTACGAGGCTAATAGCGCTAAATGAGATTTTGAGGAGCTGCTCTAGGTATAAATAAATAAAAAGTTTTTATTTTGAATCCATTAAAAGCCTTTCTCTTCTTTTTCTAATGTTTTTTGACATTAGAAAAAGAAGAAATCTTTTCATCTTTGATACAAAGCTTCTTTTTTTTCGCGGAATGATTCATATTCAAAATAATGTATGTCAGGAATAATTAGTTTGAAGTAACTATTCCTTACATATCTACACCATAATAAATACTTCACGAATCCATTTAAAAAAGACCTAAAGTTAAGGACTTATCAATAGGCAATGTGGCTCCAATACCTAACCAAAGTGCGACTATGGTACCGATTAAAAAAACCGTTGTAGCTACTGGTCGGCGAAATGGATTTTGGAATTATTGACATTCTCCAAAAAAGGTACTGTCAGTAATCCCAATGGTACTGAAACCATTAAAAGAACGCCCAATAACTTATTGGGTACTGTACGAAGTATTTGAAACACGGGGAAAAAGTACCATTCAGGTAAGATTTCCAAAGGAGTTGCAAAAGGGTCCGCCGGTTCACCAATCATGGATGGTTCTAAAACCGCTAAACCTACGTTACATGCAATAGTACCTAGAATTACTACAGGAAAAATATATAAAAGATCGTTGGGCCATGCGGGTTCCCCATAATAATTATGTCCCATCCCTTTAGCTAATTTTGCTCTTAACACAGGATCATTCAAGTCAGGTTTTTTTGTTATTAGGATAGGTGAATTTTTGTGTATAGATCCATCCCCCGAAGGAACCGGACATGATAATTTTTGATCATCCGGCTCGAGCAAGACTCAAAAGAATCAAACCAATATCGAATGTCTAATTAATATATTAATGTATATAAGACTCCATGATAAGAGTTTATACGATCCCATTTTCAAAAGTTACAATTCCAACCAGGGATTGCAACAAATTCGAATTTTTTTTCGAAGGAAATGCTCACTGTCCAAGTAGGCTTACAAAATTGATCATGATCAAGCGCTTTTTGGATTGTCTCATGTCTCTTGATTGGTTTTTCTCGATAAAATATCTTGATTTTTTCCATACAAAGTATTTACTTGTTACTAAAAAAATCTAACCTATATTCTTCCTTAGATCCCTTCTTTCACTCTGATAGTATGATAGATAGGAATCAATGCAAAGGAAATGAATGCATTTCTATACTAAAATAATGAAGTAGAGTAGATGAAATTCAGAAAATGGAATAGACAGAAATTTGAATCATGCCACATCATTTCATTTTATTTTACAGATCTTACAGAGCCTGTTTATGAATGACATTATTCAGGTATGATCATAGAGAATATTCTCTTTAAGTGAACCGGCCTATCTTTTACTACATAAATAAAGTAAAGGGTTTACGTAGGTCTTGGCTGGATCCGGAGACACCTTTGGTTGTGATTTATAACGTGGCGGAGAAAATCATATCATGTATCCGCATGGCTAAATCAATAGTTCAAGTCACACACTCCCATAATCCATCCTTTCTTTGCAAAATTCACTTCAACTAGTCGTATTAGCTACGGAATAGAAGACTCTATGGTTGAAGAGAAGTATCTAAATAACATGTGTGATTTTTTTTTCAAAAAAACCATATATATAGCAATGAAATCCTTTTATCCTCCCCAATAGGATATATGATCAATTGAAAATATTGATGTTATGTTTTCTTTATAAAGGACCTGAAATTCCTTGCTTACGTATCATTAGAAAGTGCATCAACATAAATACAGCAGTAAGAAGAGGCAACACAAAAGTATGTAAACTGTAAAAACGAGTCAAGGTGGATTGACCAACACTAGCACTTCCACGTAATAACTCCACTAAAGGTGATCCGATTAGTGGGATGGCTTCAGGTACACCAGTTACGATTTTAACTGCCCAATAACCAATTTGGTCCCAAGGTAAGGAATAACCGGTTACACCAAAAGATGCTGTTAATACAGCCAAAACCACACCTGTAAGCCAAGTTAATTCGCGGGGTTTTTTAAACCCACCTGTGAGATACACACGAAATACGTGTAGGATCATCATTAGAACCATCATACTCGCTGACCACCGATGAACCGAGCGAATTAACCAGCCAAAGTTGGCCTCAGTCATTATATACTGGACAGAAGAGAAAGCTTCTGTAACAGTAGGACGGTAGTAAAAAGTCATAGCAAAACCTGTAGCTACTTGTACTAGAAAACAAGTAAGTGTGATCCCCCCTAAACAATAAAATATATTAACATGAGGAGGAACATATTTACTAGTTATATCATCTGCAATCGCCTGAATCTCGAGACGTTCCTCAAACCAATCATATACTTTATTGAGATAGGTAACCCCGGGTAGACGACTCCCCCTCTGAGAACCGTATATGAAAATTTCATTTCATACGGCTCAAGCTGAAACACAAAAATAGGGATTTCAACGGATATTGAATAAATAGGTTAAAACTGAATTAACCATTTGGTGGATTTGAACGAACATATGAAGTAATAAAATCCGTAATTTGATCTTTGTGATTAAAATGCCAAAAAATATCAAGTTGGCTCATTTATCTTTTTTTATGTGGATTGTTACAGGCCTTTTGAATCTTCTCCTTCCTATTTTGAATTTTGATTCTTCATTGGATTTATTGTTTTCTGTACATAAATCAGACTTCTTCAATTTTACTAATTGATAGGAATTCTCTTGTTGAGATCCTATGAATCACTTGAAACCTCAGATTCATACTAGAACCACGATGATTTCTTCTCAAGTTAAACTCAAAGATTCTCTGAGTAAGAATCCTTTGATTGATCACTTTTTCAAAAATAGATTAGATAGAATGACTTGACTCAACAAGATCTATAGAAAGAGTTTTCCTTTGGTCAAAATCAAAATCTTACGAAGTATAATTCATTTGATTTATGAAATCACTATCATAGTTAATATATTCCCATTTTTTTGAGTTCGGTTACGAGGTCTGACTGAATAATAGGTATGAATCATAGTTTCATTTTGTCTTGGTCTATTTTATTTCGTGTTCCAGATACTAGAAGAAATATCTGACGAGGTTGAATTCATAGAGATAACAGATTTATTTGTTCTATGTATTATCCATAGGATCAATTACAACAAGTCACACACTCATTTTCCAAAAATACCGAAACAGATAAATTCCACGGTCGAACTACCAAAATCTTTAGAAATCAAAATTTTGAATGAATAGTCATTTTTTCGTTACTGAAAAGACCAAAACCTCATAGTTTTGAAAAGCCTAACTCCTAGGGATTCCATCTAATAAAACAGAAGAGTTGTAAATTTCCAAAAGAATACATAGGAATACAGCAAATAGAGCCATTGCAACTCCCATAAGTGGTGTAGTACCCCAACCCGGAGCTACTTTACCATATTCTGAATTCAAAGGTTTTAATAAATCTCCTACAGGAGTTCGTCTTGGTCCAGATCTAGAACTATCTTCAACGGTTTGTGTAGCCATAAATTCTATTCTATTCAATAATGATTGGTTAACATCTGTTGACTTTATATACTATTCTGTTGTACTTCTAAATAAACGATCTTATAATCCATTCTGGAAATTTTTGAAAAATGGAAACAGCAACCCTAGTCGCGATCTTTATATCTGGTTTACTTGTAAGCTTTACTGGGTATGCCTTATATACCGCTTTTGGGCAACCCTCTCAACAACTAAGAGATCCATTCGAAGAACATGGGATTAATTGATTGAATCAAAGTAATGAGTCTCCTGGGAGGCCCATTACTTTGATTCAATCAAAAATTCTGTTATTTTTTGATTTTAGTTGGAACCTTAGGTGGTTCTCGAAAAAAGATAGCGAAAAAGATTATCCCTAAAGTCGAAACTAAAAGGAATGTATAAACCAATGCTTCCATAGATTCGATCGTGGTTTAGTTTACGATTATAGCTTCCACACCTATTCATTTAAGATCGATCATTTATCGTATAAAGAAAAAGAATCAAAGAGAAGATGATGATTCAAGTCAAGATTTCTTTTTTTTGTATCTCATGAACAAAAAAAAGAAGATAGAAATATACTACAATAATGCTGTATCAAACTGCTTGTCTCTTTGTAGTTGGATCTCCAACTTTTTGGAATGTTCCGAATTCCACTTGAACATCCAAATCTGGATCAATACCAGCAAAAACATCTCTGAACAAGGTTCTAGCGCCATGCCAAATGTGTCCGAAAAAGAAAAGCAACGCGAATGTAGCATGTCCAAAAGTAAACCAACCCCTTGGACTACTGCGAAAAACACCGTCAGATTTCAAAGTAGCTCGATCTAATTCAAAAATCTCACCTAATTGGGCACGTCTAGCATATTTTTTAACAGTAGCAGGATCTGAATAACTGACTCCATTAAGTTCACCACCATAGAACTCAACAGTTACACCTACTTGTTCAACACTATATTTTGATTCTGCCCTTCTAAAAGGAACATCGGCCCTCACAATCCCGTCGTCATCTACCAAAACTACCGGAAATGTTTCAAAAAAAGTAGGCATACGACGTACAAAAAGCTCTCGACCTTCTTTATCTCTAAAAAGGGGGTGCCCTAACCATCCAACTGCTATTCCATCTCCGTTATCCATTGAACCTGCTCTAAATAATCCTCCTTTTGCCGGATTATTACCAATGTAATCATAAAAAGCTAATTTCTCAGGAATTTGAGACCAAGCTTCTGATAAACTCAGATTTTCGGCTAGCCCAGCGCTAACTCTTCGATATATTTCCTGTTGAAAGTATCCCTGGTCCCATTGATAACGAGTAGGACCAAATAATTCGATTGGGGTAGTTGCTGAACCATACCACATGGTTCCTGCAACAACAAAAGCTGCAAAAAAAACAGCAGCAATACTACTGGAGAGTACTGTTTCAATATTGCCCATACGTAATCCTTTGTATAGACGTTGAGGCGGGCGGACACTCAAATGGAATAAACCTGCTAATATGCCTAACGTACCCGCTGCAATATGATGAGAGGCTATTCCTCCTGGAATAAAAGGATCAAAACCATCCACACCCCAAGCTGGATTTACAGCTTGCACTTTTCCAGTTAGTCCATAAGGATCGGACACCCATATTCCAGGACCGTACAATCCTGTTACATGAAATGCGCCAAAGCCAAAGCAAGCTACACCTGAGAGAAATAAATGAATTCCAAAAATCTTGGGCAAATCTAAAGAAGGTTTTCCTGTACGTTCATCACAGAATACTTCTAAGTCCCAATATACCCAATGCCAGATAGCTGCCAAGAAGCACAAACCAGAAAATACTATATGTCCCGCTGCAACACCTTCATAACTCCAAATACCTGGATTTGTTACAGTTCCTCCTGAAATATTCCAACCACCCCATGAATTGGTTATTCCTAAACGAGTCATGAAAGGTATAACGAACATGCCCTGTCTCCACATTGGATCAAGAACGGGATCAGAGGGATCAAAAACCGCTAATTCGTATAAAGCCATCGAACCGGCCCAACCAGCAACTAGAGCTGTGTGCATTATATGAACAGAAAGCAATCGACCGGGATCATTCAATACGACAGTATGAACACGATACCAAGGCAAACCCATGGAAATACCCCTTAAGAGAAATAGAAACTATGTCACTTTATTTTATCGCATTAAACTCAAAAGACTATATACTGTGTACCTCACCTTTTTGCAGTAGATTCTGTATCAGAAAGGGCTCATTTTGATTTCATCCCATTGAAAATCAAAATAAGGGAACAACTCCGTTCGTAAGAACAAAGAGAAGCAGATCTATTCTATACCCGATAAGTACCAATACGCAACGGGAAGATTGCATTAGAATTAGAAATTCTTGATCATTCTTTCAAATAATCAATCCCTTGGTTCCAGCATTCATTCTGTCTTACTCTATCAAAAAATCCTTCCAATGGATCAAATAGAAGTAGAAAAAAAAGAAGAAAAAGGAATGAAGGCAGGAATTCATGGATTTTCACGTTTTTTTATTCAAGTGTACTTTTTGAAAAGAAATAAATTGATGAAATTTTATGAGTATAGGCGTACCAAAAGTACCTTTTCGCCGTTTTGAAAGGGAAAAAAGTCGTTGGATTGACCTATACCAACGACTTTATTACGACAAAATCGTTTTTCTAACTAGAGAGATTACGGGCATTATCGTCAATCAAATTATCGCTCTCTTACTATATCTGGGTAAAGATAATGATGATATTTCTTTGTATATAAACTCTCCGGGTGGAGGGGCACTAGCATCACTAGGCATTTATGATACTATCAAAAGTTTGGTACCTAATGTGCGTACAATAGGTATGGGATTAGCTGCATCAGGTGCATCTTTAATTTTGGTCGGAGGGACAAAGAGTAAACGAATCGCATTCCCTCACACTAGGGTTTTGATTCACCAACCTTCGGCTTCCCGTTTTGTAGGCACTCCACGTTCAATAGAATTGGAAGCAGAAGAAATGTTTAAACTTCGTGACGTTATTGCGGATATTTATTCAGAAAATACAGGCAGACCCGTAAATGAGATCCAGAATGATATGGAAAGAGATACTTATATGTCCGCAACAGAAGCCCAAGATTATGGTATTGTCGATCGCATAATAAAGGAGAAACAAAAAAAATAAAATAAGAGAAGATCCTGAATGATCTGAATGATTTTGTGTCCATCTATTTCAAAGTCGAATTCTATTGAATATTCATGTTAATAGAAATTAACATCTGGTTAAGATCGATCTAAACCAAACAATTATATTCTGTATAAATATACATACAATATGCCAATTGGTATACCAAAAGTCCCCACCGACTGGTGGTCTTCAAAGGAGAAAAAAAAAGATTGGGTTTACGTAAACTACCCACTTATTATTCACAGCAAAATCCTTTTTCTATGTAGAGAGATTACGGGCGTTTGGATCGATCAAGTTATCGGTCTGTTACTATATCTGAGTCAACAAGATGATCGTGATATTTCTTTGTATATACACTCTCCGGGTGGAAGCGCACTATCATCAATAGCTTTATATGATGTTATAAAACATGTGCAAGGTAGGGTTGATGTGCGTACAATAGGTATGGGATTAGCTGCATCAGGTGCATCTTTAATTTTGGTTGGAGGAACAAAGACTAAACGATTCGCATTGCCTCACGCTAGGATTATGATTCACCAACCTCGGACTGCCCCTTTTATAGGCACTCCACGTGAAATAGAATTGGAAGCAGAAGAACTGTTTAGACTTCGTGAGGTTATTGCGGATATGTATTCA
Organism: Rhynchospora pubera; assembly: GCA_028095005.1. NCBI lineage: Eukaryota > Viridiplantae > Streptophyta > Magnoliopsida > Poales > Cyperaceae > Rhynchospora > Rhynchospora pubera. The sequence goes on along the minus strand of JAMFTS010000938.1, from coordinate 15,322 downwards.
CAAAATACAGGCAGACCCATAAATGAGATCCAGAATGATATGGAAAGAGATACTTATATGTCCGCAACAGAAGCCCAAGCTTATGGTATTGTCGATCGCATAATACGCAAGAAACAAAAAGAAGAAAATAAGAGAAGATCCTGAATGATCTGAATGATTTTGTGTCCATCTATTTCAAAGTCGAATTCTATTGAATATTCATGTTAATAGAAATTAACATCTGGTTAAGATCGATCTAAACCAAACAATTATATTCTGTATAAATATACATACAATATGCCAACTATTAAACAACTTCTTAAAAACGTAAGAAAGCCAAAAAAAAATGTTAAGAAATCCCCCGCTCTTAAAGGATGTCCTCAGCGTCGAGGAGTATGTACTAGGGTGTATGTGTGACTCGTTCAGATCATGACTTTGAACAGATGAGAGAATTTTTCCAGTATCAACGACCTATACTGATCAATAGGATATTTTCAAAAAGTATATGATATCATCCACCATTTATATTCTATAAAATTTATGGTTTTCATTGGTGAAAATCCAATCATTTTCAATTTGAAAGAAGAAGCAATTCTCCATTGGTAGCAAAAGGTTATCCATTAAGCGGAGGAGATAGCATTATGAAGAAGCAAAAAGGTTATGCTCCCTTTTGAAAGAACGGACTCATAGGGTTAGCTACCTAGCCAACTTTTCTAATTAAATGCCGTCACTGTATGGATAACTCTTAGTGTCAAAAGGGCTATTACTTTCTAATGAATAGGTAGAGCCAAAGAATATGAACTATACAAGTTCACAAAATCTTTTGATGATGATTATCAATGGAAAAAAAGCTCCGGCGTATAGAGAGAACCTCACCGTTCGAGGCGTAACCATAGAAACGATGGAACCCACTATTTTGTTGTTTAATATAGAATTCTTTATCTTTATGGAAAGGTCAAATAAGAGAAAAGCAAGAATCGTGGTTGGGAAGGTTATAGTAGCAAAAGCCATTGGAATCGATATCTGATATATTGGAGTAATCCGTTTTGTTATTGATTGACCCTAGGCGGAAAAAAGAATAACTGAAAGAAAAGAAATCGAATTCATTAGTTATTCATTCAAATTGAATGGAATTCAATGACCAGAGTAAGGCGAGGATATATAGCTCGAAGACGTCGAAAAAAAAATCGTTCCCTTGTATCAGGTTTTAAAGGAGCTCATTCAAGACACACTCGAACGATTAACCAACAGACAATAAGAGCTTTGTTTTACTCTTATCGAGATAGAGGAAGGAAAAAGAGATATTTTCGCCGTTTGTGGATCACTCGAATAAATGCAGTAACTCGTGAAAACCAAATATTTGATAGTTATTCTCAATTTATCCACAATCTGTACAAGAAGCAATCGATTCTTAATCGTAAAATACTTTCACAAATAGCAATATCAAATAAGATTGGTCTTTCCAAGATTTCTTATAAAATTATTAAACCTAATAAGGTAAATGAGGAGATACTAAAATAATCTATTAGTAATGATGAAAAAAGGATTCCCCGGAGAATGAACTCCGGGAAGATATAAAAGGAAAATCGATTGAGATAAAGAAAAATAGTAGCAATTAAGAGCATCTCTCAATAAAAAGATTGTTTTTCCTTTTTTTAAAATACAAGAATCCAACCAGCTTTCTAAACTTTTTCAAAAAAAATCTACATTTTAGCTTGAATTCCAATTTGGGATTTTAAGTCAATTGGGAAGTATGCTTATGGATTTCTGGTTTTAGGAGAAGGAGTTCCCGGTTCCGTTTTCGGACGAGTAGTTCTTGGTTCCGTTTTCGGACGAGTAGTTCCCGTTTTATTTTTAGGACGAGGAGTTCCCGGTTCAGTGTTAGGACGAGTAGTTCTTGGTCCAGTGTTAGGAGGAGGAGTTCCCGTTTCATTTTTCGGACGAGGAGTTCCCGTTTCATTTTTCGGACGAGTAGTTCTTGGTCCAGTGTTAGGAGGAGGAGTTCCCGTTTCATTTTTCGGACGAGGAGTTCCCGTTTCATTTTTCGGACGAGGAGTTCCCGTTTCATTTTTCGGACGAGGAGTTCCCGTTTCATTTTTAGGACGAGTAGTTCCCGGTTCAGTGTTAGGACGAGTAGTTCTTGGTCCAGTGTTAGGAGGAGGAGTTCCCGGTTCAGTGTTAGGACGAGTAGTTCTTGGTCCAGTGTTAGGACGAGGAGTCCTTGGTTCATTTTTAGGAGGAGTAGTTCCCGTTTCATTTTTAGGACGAGGAGTTCTTGGTCCAGTGTTAGGAGGAGGAGTTCCCGTTTCATTTTTAGGACGAGGAGTTCTTGGTCCAGTGTTAGGACGAGGAGTTCTTGGTCCAGTTTTAGCACGATTTTTTTGTGATTTTTTTTTTTCTTCATTTTCAAGACGACGTTTTAAAATCTCTAGCCTGCGTTTCCTAGCATATATCTCATTTGCAACAAAAGGTAAGAAACCTAAAATACGAGCTTTTTTTATAGCATTAGTCATTAGTCGTTGTTGTCTTAAGGTTAATTTAGTAACTTCTTTAGGTATGATTTTTGCTTGCCAACCAATAAATCGACTAATTACACCTATATATTTATAATGGATTTGACTCCTTGATCTAATGAAGAAACGTTTACGAAAAAATTGCTTACGAATACGATTACGATATTTAGAATATCTAGGAGATTTATGGCAAAATTCAAATTTACGACGAAGAATAAGGTATTGACGAAGAGGAATATCTTTACCAAATTTTCCTAAACGAGATTTAGGAAAAGGTTGTTTGGATTTACGAAAAAAGTTTTTGAATTTACCAAGAGGTTTCTTGGGTTTATGAATACGAATAGGTTGCTGGAGTTTATCCATGGTTTATTCCTTATCTCGAAAATTCGATTTATTGATTCATTTAAGATCCAACCAAAATAGGTTTTGATTCATATATCATTTGATTATTTCATTCATCTATCAGATATCATTCAAAAATAATTTGATTATTTCATCCATCTATTATATATCTATACTCATGAGAGAATCTCCATACGAAAATGAGATTAAGTTTGATTCATAGATATTCTTTACTATTATCTAATATAGTAATATGGTGAAGTTCTTACTTCGTGTATTGCTTGCAAAGATCGAAGATATTATGTTAGTTTCCTTCGATCTATATCTTGATTTCCCTATGAGTTGTATGTTTGTTACAATAGCGACAGAATTTTCTCAGTTCCAATAAACTGGGTGTATTGGAACGATTTTTTTGGGTAATATATCTAGAAATACCCAGTGATTTTTTATTATCACTTCTTTGAACACAACTAGTACATTCCAAAAAAACTCTGACTCTTATATCTTTCCCTTTAGCCATGAATCTCCTTTATATATTTTGATTGGTTTTTTTAACTCTCCTATTTCCGGTTTTTGAATCGAAAAAGAAGAATAAAATCAATAAGAATTCTTAATTAGTTATTCCATTTCGAATCGAAAGATCTTTTGGCAATTACCTAATCAATTCAATATGTATTATTCGAGTGTTAATAAAGTAATTTATTACTTGTATTAAATTAATACAATCTCTTTCTAAGTATCTCGTTTTATTCGAAACCCCCATAACTTTCTTATTTCAGTCTCTTCTTTTTATACTATGATTTCATGTAGCTTACACTAAACTAATTAATTCCATCTTTTTCCTAAATGTGATCTTGGGCGGACTTACTGGATTTTGATTCAGTACATTTTGAATGAGCTTTTTCTTTATATCCCCCTATCTATCTAAAGATTTGAAAAAAGAATCGTCAGAATTCTATTCTCCTTTATTTCTTCACATATTAATGATTTTTTAATTGAATATCAAAAAAAGGGGAATGACAAAGCATCTGGGAATAAACGATTAATTTCTATTAATAGACCTGCTAAAGAAGCAAACCATAGAGTACTTATTACAGGTGCCACAGAGAGATATGTTTTGATATCTTGCATTGCAAATTCTCTTTCTTTACTTGATTGGAATCCATATATGGTCAGATGCTGTAATTCTCTATTTTTTGTATTCATTTTTCTTTTTTTTCCTACGCGGAATTCCTATCTAAAATTCTAAAATTGATTATGGAAGATGAACCAATCAGAATTTTCTGCCCGGCCTAAAAACAAAAGAAAGAAGCCCTTTTTATGAGTATTACTGTTCAAATAGGAATTCTTTATCTAGAAGTTCGATTAGGTTTCAGATATTTTATTCTTTTATTATATGAAACCAGAAATAATAAATGACAACAAACTTTGATATAGTTTGATATAGATATCAAAAAATGACTATATATATGGAAAAGAAGACAGACAATGATACTCTAGAACAAGTTCAAAAAGGGGTGTAGCGCAGCTTGGTAGCGCGTTTGTTTTGGGTACAAAATGTCACAGGTTCAAATCCTGTCATCCCTACCTATAACTTCTCCTGTAGGAAGTGAAGAGGGATTCGTTAATTTGCATATACTATATGTATAAGCAATGCGTTAGGATTTCTATCCTAAAAGATTTTTTTGATTTGATTGAAACGCGCTCTTAGTTCAGTTCGGTAGAACGCGGGTCTCCAAAACCCGATGTCGTAGGTTCAAATCCTACAGAGCGTGATTTCGTCTATATAAAAACAAAGTGAAATTCAAACTGAAATTTGACCTACAGTAGGAAAGAGACTAATAAAAAAAAGAAAATTTGGAAAATCAAAGATCCAACTGATCACTACGTCTGTATTGTAAATATGCAGTCACAAATAATCCTGCCAAAGTGATAGGAATTAGACCTAAGACAATTCCAAATAGAAAAACTTCAATCATTTCGATTTGAGCAGATAAAAAAAAGAGGTTAAGATCTATCTTTAAATAATAATCTGAATTATCTATGAATCTTAATAACCAAGAAAAAAATTGGCAATGGTTGCGGAAATAACCATAGAATACACGAAATCCCCGAAAAAGATTTTTTCGGAATTTTGCATTCAATTTATTTTAAATAAGCCGTATCTTTCTTAAACCAATAAATAGAACTAAGGTTATCGTTAAAACAGCCATTAAAAAACAGAAATAACTAGTTATAGTAAGCATAAAAGGCCAAATTTTTTATGTTTTTTTACTCCATATACTGATAAAGTATTTACCTAAGTTCAAAATACGATGGTAGTTTTTATAATGGAATATTTCCAATTAAATGAGTCAAGAATTCATGAATTCTTGATCATTATCGATAATACTAATTAAAGGAATAGAGTACTTAATTATTCAAAAATGGATTCATTAGATATGATATCGATTCATTCTTTGATTCCGAGCCAACAAATCTTTCTTTAGAAAGAAGATCTTTTGTTTCATGATAGCCTGCTTCAGTCCCCTTACGAAATTTTCGTTATTGGGTTAGCCATAATACACTTCACATGTTTCTAGCGATTCACATGGCATCATGAATTTTTTGTTGACACGGACAAAAGAAGGGAAAATCCCTGAAATGATTTTCATATTGTAGCCTGGGCATATATATAGTTCTGAATCATTCATTTCTTTTCTTTTTTTCGTGTCAAGAAGTCGATTTGAAGATGAGTTATTTCTTTTATCCTTTTCGACTCATTCTATATTCTATCAATTCAGAGAATTCAGTTCCATTAAATACTTTGAGTTCGGTCAAGAAAGAATCTTTCTGTTCGACCTAATGCAACAATGATTCATCACAAATCGAAATTGTACTTTCTTTATCTCATTTAGTATTACGTTTTTGATTTATTAATTGTCTATTTATTCAATTATTGAATTCTACTTATTTAGTTATTTTTGATTCTTTTTGATTCTAACATACCAATGAATTCTTTGAAATGAAAGGATTCAAATAAGAGTTATAACCAAAAAAGAGAATTCACCTATACTTTTACGTATAAAATGGAATATAACAGAATAGATAGGTTTCCGTTAATGAAAATCCAATCATTTTCGATTTGAAAGAAGAAGCAATTCTCTTTTGGTAGCAAAAGACGTTGCTATCGATATTTGATATATTAGATTCATTTTTTTTGTTATTGATTAACTCTAGGCGAAGAAAATTCTATTAATAAATAATAGAATCTATTTATTCAAAAATATTGAAATGTTCTATTTTTTTTGAATCTTCTTCGTTTTCTCATCGTCAAATTGACAAAATGGTTCAATCAAATCAGATCTGCTTGTATCCTTATGTATTTTCGCCCTCTTTCTCTTATTCATTAAGACTGATCTTTTCGAATTTAATCAAATTGATTAATAGATAGAATTTGCTAAAATCACTTGAATTAGTTAAGCTAAGCTTGCAAATTGGATTTTTCGAAGATTCTTACTTACTTCCCATTTAGAAGCTAATAAAGGAAAGCAAATTAAGAATTTGCAGTATTCTCTATCGATCTATTGAATAACATCAAGTTATGGATAGATAAGGAAAAGAGGGATTATGTAGCATTTCGGTATCGGTCGAAACTGCGTTGCTATGCCATAGGAGAGATAGCTATACTGATTCGGTATACTCGAAATAAACTTTTGGTACAAAATGGACGATCTCACAAAGATAGAAAAAATAGCAGTATAATAGTTTTATCTATTTTTGATCCTATCTTTTACGGAATCAATTCCCTTTTTTGAATGTACAAAAATTTGTGGAGCTCAGCATGTCTGGAAGCACAGGAGAACGTTCTTTTGCTGATATTATTAGCAGTATTCGATACTGGGTTATTCATAGCATTACTATACCTTCCTTATTCATTGCGGGTTGGTTATTCGTCAGTACGGGTTTAGCTTACGATGTATTTGGGAGTCCTCGGCCAAACGAATATTTTACGGAAAGTCGACAAGGGATTCCATTGATCACCGGACGTTTTGATTCTTTAGAACAACTTGATGAATTTAGTAGATCCTTTTAGGAGGCCTTCAATGACTATAGATCGAACCTATCCAATTTTTACAGTACGATGGTTAGCTGTTCACGGATTAGCTGTACCTACCGTTTTTTTTTTAGGGTCAATATCAGCAATGCAGTTCATCCAACGATAAAATGAATTTCAATTAGAAAGCTATGACACAATCAAATCCGAATGAACAAAATGTGGAATTGAATCGTACCAGTCTATACTGGGGTTTATTACTCATTTTTGTACTTGCTGTTTTATTTTCGAATTATTTCTTTAATTGAAAGAGAATAATTCTCTTTATTTTATTGCATTCGTTCGGAAAGATACGACTGTCATTATTATCCATGACTGTTTTTGTCTCGAGCATGACTACATTAAATGTGGAGGAAAGTAGGAGAAATGGCCGATACTACTGGAAGGATTCCTCTTTGGCTAATAGGTACTTTAACAGGTATTCTTGTGATAGGTTTAATAGGTGTTTTCTTTTACGGTTCATATTCTGGACTGGGCTCATCACTCTAGTAATTTTTAATTACTAGGATGGACCGGATTTTTCACATTCAAAAGTAAGAACTTAGCGGGTCCTTACCCTCTTTTGTTTGATTAGAGCGGAAAGGACCCACTAAGTCCTTACTCTTATAAGGTAAGGAGACTTTGATTTATTGCATAAATCAAAACTGCAAGGATGTGTTGTTCTAATGGTTCAAACCTTTTGATTTTTTTGATTCTTAATCATGTTTGATCAACCTTAATTTATTAGTTGATTCATAATCTCTATTTTTCATCCCACAATATTCACTCGTATGAAAGAAACAAGAAATAAGAAATTATTTGGATTTTCTGAATATAGAAAAAATTCATTTCTTTCTATAGATGAGATACTCTTTCATTCATTTTTAGTAAACTACTAGAACCTGAATCTAAACTACTTTTTTGATCAAATTGTAGGATCAAAAAACTTTGATCTGATCCTAAATCAAATAAGGATTTTGATATTCGTCAAAATACAGTTCAACTTTGCGCTAAAACAGTCAAAATATTTTTTTTCTTCAAATTAAAAATGGAATTGTATTTAGGAAGTGAATAAATTCTATTTTGTCAATTAATTACTTCCCAACAGAAACCCTTTTTTCCTTTGTTCACTACTTTGTCTGAACCGAAACCAAAAAGTTTTAATAAACCGGTAAACAAAGAATTCTTATTTCAATACAAGACGACACAAGAAAAGAGTACAAAATCTTTTTTCTTGTGTCGATAAAATCGAAGATTAGAAAGACAAGTAATCCCCCCCAAAAAAAGTATTTGTTTCTTTCATTTTTCCCACCTTTACCACTTCTTTTGTATTTAGTAATATGTTTACTAAGGGATAAAAGAAAAGAGAGAGAAAGCAAAAGAATTTATAGGATTTTCGGATAATCCATAATTGTATCGATCGACAAGAAATCAACTAAATGGATTAACATCCATTTATGGATTTAAAAATTCATTTCATACAATTGAACTTTTTCAAACTGTTTCTTTTTCAGAACTAAAAATACTTGTGCAAAAATAACAGATGTGAAAAAGAACAAAAGGCCTTGGATGCGTAATGGATCTTGAAGAACTATTTCCGCATCTCCCTGACCAAAACCCCCTACATTAGGATTGCTTGTTAATGGTTGATCAAGCTTGATGGATTCACCCTCTGAAACAAGAAGTTCTGGCCCCGGAGGTATAATATCAACCGATTGACGTCCCTCTGACGCATCAACTGTGGTTATTTCATAACCACCCTTCTCTTTACGTACTATTTTGCTTACTATACCTGCTGATGTAGCATTATAGACTGTGTTGTTACTCTTGCTACCGTCAGGATAAATCTGACCCCTCCCTCTGTTCCCACCTACATATATGGGATATTTTAAGAAGTGAATGTCTTTCTTCGTAGAAGGGTCAGGGGAAAGAATGGGAAAGACAATTTCCCTATATTTCTGACCAGGAACAGGACCTATTACAATAATATTTTTCTTATTGGGATGATAACTCTGAAAAGACAAATTTCCTATCTTTTCTTTCAACTCAGGAGAAATACGATCAGTTGGAGCTAGCTCAAACCCCTCGGGTAAAATAAGAACAGCACCCACATTCAAACCCCCTTTTTTACCATTAGAAAGAACTTGTTTCAATTGCATATCATAAGGAATTCGAACAATGGCTTCAAATACAGTATCAGGAAGCACAGCTTGCGGAACTTCAATCTCCACGGGCTTATTAGCTAAGTGACAATTGGCACATACAATTCGTCCAGTTGTTTCTCGCGGATTTTCATAACCCTTTTGTGCAAAAATGGGATATGCATTTGAGATAGATACCTGGCTTAGTACATATATCATGATCGATACAGAAACATAAATGGATCGAGCCATTTGTTTTTTTACCCAACAAAAAGGATTTCTATTTTGCATGGCCAATTCTAAATCCTAGAATTTTTACAATAAATTAGATAGGGAACTAGTATAGTTCCCTATCAAAAATCTGTTGTCATTGTACTGGAATAGTCCTATTCCAATATAGGACTAATATCTTGAACAGGTAAAAATATCAAAAAGTCATTAAGATTGAAAATGATCCTTTTTATTTTAGAAAGCAAAAGGGTTCTTATGGAATTGATATAAGAAATCAAATAAGTTCTTCATTCATTCATTGAATGATAAATTACTACAAGCGAAGGAGATACACGATTTAAATAATGGAAGATCCAATATTTCACAATAGTATCTAAAATAACTGGAAAAGTAGAAACAAGACCAAATATAATCTGATCCTTATATGCCAACCCAAAATCGTTGTAGACCGAGCCAATTAGGAGTTCCCAACCGTGAGTTGAATGAAATCCAATTCCTAAATCAGTAACTAAAAGAATTGAGAAAGCTTTTATTGTGTCACTTAAGTTAGATAGGAATTCTTGACCCCATGAATTAAGAATGATAAGTTCCTCATTACCCAGAATAAAATAACCACTTAAAATACTGAAACAGATTATATTTGTTGAAAAATGCAAAAGGATATGCAGATTATATTCATTGCATGTTTTAACTAATTGGATCGTTTCCTTGTGGATTCCTATATGGAGTTTTTTTATATATGTTTCCAAGTCCATTTCTTCTAACAGAAAAAGGTCTTCGAATTCTATGAATCTTTCTAGAACATGTTTCTCTTGAATTCTATTCAAGAGAGTTTCGGATTGACTAGTATTCCACCAATTACTAATCAGAAGTTCCAAACATTTTTGAAATGCAAGAAAGACTGACCAGGGCAAAAATGCTATAGATGCAAAATATGGGAGAGAAGACAATGTTTTCTTTTTTTTCATTTTGGATTTGTAAATGAAATACTTAATCAACCTCCTTTATCCAATGACTCTAAAGGATATTGATTTCTTTGATTGAAGGAAACACGAGTTTTCTAACAAGCACGGTATAGAATCTAGGGATCTATTCTTATTTTCTTTCGATTCTAAATTAGTTTTTAGATTTTGAAGATCTAGAAAGAGTATAGAAATAGAATAAAGGTTCTTTTTTTTTTTTACTGTTTCGAAGTCTTTCACCATGCTGTATAGCCAAAACTAAGAAAACCAAGATATCAATTCAAAATCTTGTACCTCACAGGATTTCTCACGAAAATCCTGTTCTCTACTTCATCAATTTATTAGTTCTACTTTTTTTCTAGTAGCAATTTTCTAGTATACCAGGATGGGGTTGGAACCCACACCTACGTATACGAGCTATATCTGGATATATAAAAAATAGTATACCAAAAATTTCTTCTTTTCTGAATTGATTATTAAATTCGAATCTACTTATTCGAATTTCTTATAGTAATATTCATTGTAATTTCATATACGTATTTCTCTTTTTCTATGTTCTACTTTTTTTTATTTTATTCTATGTGTGTTTTATTCGGTGTGAATCGGGGAAACAAGGGAAACGAAAATCGAAGAATGGAATATGTTTTGTTCAAATGAACATTTAGAAAAGACTTCAATTGGATTCAAAATTGAATCCGTGAATTCCTTCTCTTCTGTCTGAGAAAACTTTGAATTTTGCAATTCATTTCAAAATACTTCAATAGGTACACACAAAAAATAGGCCAATTCGACAGCTTTTTGTTCAATCTCGCGCGGCGTCAAGAAATTCTCATCCGTACGAGTCAAGGGAATAGACCCTTGACCCCTGATTTCCATATAAAGTACACGACGCGAATAAAAGCCCTCTTTATCCTCAATTCTGATTGATTGAATATCTTTCATAAGGAAGCGAAGAAAGATGCGACGATTTAATCCAGGGAATCCCCAACGAAAAATACAAACTATTCCTTTTTTTCTATTAAATTGGTCATAACCATTACCTACATTCCAAAAAATTATGCACCACAAGTAAGAACTCATGAATAGACCTGCAATCCCGTAGAAAGACATTACGATTCCTTGGGGAAAAAAAAGGATTTCTTGAGATGGAAATACGGATATGAGATTTTTATCAAGATAACTGGAAGTTCCAACCACTAAGAATCCTAGTGAACCTAAAAAAAGGATAAAAGACCAAAAAAAATTACTTGTTTTTCGAGACCCCCTTAGAAAATTCTATCCATATATCTTTTGATCGCCAATTCATATTCATACTATACTAGATCCAGTTGCATTCGATTGAAATTCAGATAATAACCCAAAATTGACTTTCTTTTTCTTGAGCCTCAAGAAACTTTTATCAACCAGCATTTCGAATTGATTAGATAGAATAGATATTAGCACTCTTTGAAAACTACCAATTACTCTAAATTATGTAGAGTAATTGGTAGTTTTCTTTCCTATTTATTCAAAATATTCGCTGATCCACCTTAAATTAACTATACTCGGTAGATCTAGGCTCTATACAATATTATTTTTTTGTACATAAAAAAAGAAAAAAATAATTGAAAATGCCGGAAAAACGAGGCCTATTAAAGGTACAAAAATAGAAGGTAAATTAAGATCTGTCATAGAAAGGATGTCTCGATTTGAATTTTATATTCGTATATATCTATATTTCAATTTCTTTGTTTTTTTTTTCTTTTGATCATATGTTCCTTATGATCCGCTTATTGAGGAAGATCATTGCTTTTTTGATTTCTAGTTTCCGTATCGAACAACAATTCAGAAGGATCGGAATCTTCCTCCACTTGAAAATCCTCTGTAGTTTTTTGATCCTACCTAGTCTTTGAATTTGAATCAGAATCACTGATTTCGATCAGTACTATATCCCCCACGTGTATACGATTATGACATATATTGCCCTAGAGATAACCCAGAACGATTTGACTATTATGATCCAAACGCATGTGGAATAGGATATCTTTGATCAGTTCCACAATGGTTCTTTTTTCCCTCTAAAAAGAAAAAAAAATAGGAATTCAGGATTTAATTCATTTCGTTTTAGTTCGGCGAAAAAGGAAAAATTTTATGAATTCTTATTTGCTTAGGTTCAAATCTGACGAGAATAGTATTCTACGACTAAAAACTCGTTTATTCGCAAACCGATTTCTTTCCTATCTATTATTTGATGTACTCGTCCTTCATTGTTTTTTGAAATAGTCAAATGTTTTGGTAATGTATTTTTTTTAGATGACTTAATAGATTTTTGAATCAGGTCAAAAGATGTTTCATTATCTTTTGTAGTAATAATATCTCTGGGTTTGCAACGATAACTTGGTATATCAACTATATGACCATTAACTAAAATGTGTCTATGGTTCACCAATTGCCTAGCTCCAGGAATAGTTGGAGCCATACCCAATCTAAAAAGGATATTATCCAAACGCATTTCAAGTAGTTGTAACAAAACTTGACCTGTGGATCCCTTGCTTTTTCCAGCGATATGCATATATCGAACTAATTGTCGTTCTGTCAAACCATAATGAAAACGTAATTTCTGTTTTTCTTCTAAGCGAGTACCATATTGTTTTTTTTTTTTACTAAAAGTAATTGATTCTTTTTTAGGATCAAATTGGAATTGATATTTTTTTTTTTGAATTAGTCCTGGTAAAGTTCGCAGACGACGTATTTTTTTGAAACGAGGTCCTCGATAACGAGACATAAAGATTCCTCCTTTTTTCTTTTATTTTTTATGAGAATTTCATTTTATACAATAAATCGAAATGAAAACTACACTAAAGGATAAACAAAACAAGATCAACTAAAGGAAAATACTCAAAAAAAGACGTTGTATCACCATAGGGATTTTTTGCATCTAGATTTTTTGGATTGAGAGTTGAGGCTCTCTCTTTTTTCTGTAGAGATTTTATTCCTATACTTTCAATTAATCTTTTTTTTATGAAATGAAAAATTTCATATAAGAAATCATAGATATAGATCAAAATTGTATTCACTTAACCTTAACTGAAAACTTTTTTTTCGTTCTTAAAAAGAAAATCACTGAGATAAAATAAAACAAAATATATCCTATATTTCTATAGGAACATATTTTTTTGATACATATCATCTTTCTTTTACTTCAAAAAAGATCAAGAATTTTTTGATCAATTCGAAAATGAGAATACGGCAGTAACATGCAAGTAGATCAATTATACAAATTTTTGCTCAACCTTTATCTTAAATTAACACCATGATATTAAATGGAAGTGAAACTTCATAATATTTGAAGTCGATAATATATAAGATCAAAAAAATAGACACCAAAGATTCCTATTTCTTTGGACTCTATTTTTTTTTTGTCGAATTCTAGTTAGAATTCAAAGTTTCCATACCGCTGACAAAATTCAAAACTCATTGCCTATTCTTTAGTCTACACATCAACTGTCTACTCATTTCTTTTTTTTTTGAATTACCCTTTTTTCTTTATTTATTTACTATATTATTGAAGAATAAAAATATATTCGTACTAATTCAGAATATAGTAATTAGGTTTTGAAACCTAGAATAAAAAGGCCTTTCTTTGAATCTAAGAGACTAATTCTCTTATTAAGTACAAACATATCCTGAATAATTTCGATAAATTCAACAGTTCTTTCTGGTTTGGCTGGTTTGGAAAAATGAATGTGGTATTTTACTAAGATTTTTCTTTTTATTTCATTGAAATAAATCAGTTCTTAGAATGCACTTCATTTCAGAATTGAACTTTCGCTTTAACAAATTCTTCTTCATATAATATGAAGAAAATGTAATCCGGTTTTTCACTTCATAAAAGAAAAATACGTGGGACGGAAGGATTCGAACCTTCACAATAACGGGACCAAAACCCGTTGCCTTACCGCATTGGCGACGTCCCCTTCCCATTTTGATTCAAACCTAGTAGAGATTATTAATTTTTTTTTTATAGAGTAAGACAGAATGAATGCTGTAACCAAGGGATTGGTTATTAGAATGATCAACTATTATTCTAATGCTTCAAGATCAGATTATGACGTGTACCAAGGGCTATAACTTTGGTACGATTCTCGAAATTCGTACGGTTCTCAAAAAAATCAATCAAAAATTAAGGATACTCCCTCCCTTTACTACTTCCTATCGAAATAGTCGTCCGTTACATTAGCTTATTATATGTACCTTTTCTATCAGTGTCAAATTACCCGAAAATTCTAGATGTCGACTCAAAATTATGGAGTCTTCTAAATATAGAATGATAAAATAATCATTCAATCCAAAAAATAGCATTGTGAATATTCAAAAATATTCTATTTCAAGATGTCAATATGACCATATCACATATATTGATATGGTCATATTGACCAATGTTTAGTAAAACAATTTTGAGTAACATTGAGTAAAAAAATTGTCTTTTTAGTGAGAATTTCGATTCTCAAAATTATGAATCAATCCATAAAAATAGCATTTTGAATCAAAAAAAAAACATTGTTAATATTAGCCCACTTAGCTCAGTGGTTAGAGCATCGCATTTGTAATACGATAGTCATCGGTTCAATTCCGATAGCGGGCTTTTTTTTTCTTTTTTTACAGGATTTAGGATAAAAAAAAGATGTCATATGACAATATAAATATATTGATATATGACATCTTTTTTGTCAAGTAGTTTTGTAAAACTATGTTTACTAAACAAATTTTTTAGTAAGTCGTAGTAAATCAATTTCTTTTTCATTTAGAAACAAAATGGGCTTTTAGTGAGAATTTCGATTCTCAAAATTATGAATCAATCCATAAAAATAGCATTTTGAATCAAAAATTAAGAGATACCCCCTCCCTTTACTATTTCCTATCGAAATAGTCGTCGGTTACATTAAGTTATTCTAATGATGTTTTCTATCATTGTCAAGTGATCCGACAAATTCTATCAAAATTATGGAGTCTTCTAAATATAGAATGATAAAATAATCCTTCAATCCAAAATGAATATTAAAAAATATTCTATTGTCAAGATGTCAATATGACAATATC